>JAMKCH010028161.1:0-17835 GCA_023653785.1 Ophioderma brevispina
TATTCATGGGCCTATTGAATAATATACAGGCATGCTAATGACATTTGACAATAAAATGCTTCAAAAATGCACATTTGTATGAAATATGTTTTCATCAGATACATGGACACTTTTAAGAATGGACTGAAAAGGTGAAGAAAGGGACATGATTTTAGATTTTAGCCCAGTGGTAAAGATTGTTCAATCCCTTGGACGCGTTATAGTTTTTTTTTTTTTTATATTTTATGGAAATATAATTGAACCTACGTGTACTTATGATGCAAAATACACGTCATTTTCCCATAGGGTTTGTACAGTAACGGTTTAGCAACGTCCGCGATGAAATTTTTGTTTTCAGCACATAAATGTTTTATTCTTTTTAATATTACTAATAATTGTTTGCTTACATGAATGTGTGCACATATATCAGCAATATAGCTATGGTTCTTTGATTTAAAAACAAATATTCTCAGACGACTTCCGTTAGTGCCCAAGGGGTGGGAGTTTCCATGAGACTCCCACTAATGAACTAATGATAGTATTTTGGTATTATATGAAGAGAAGCGCATTTAAAATTTAGACAATTTACAAAAGATTTCGACGAAAAAATCCCACACATAAAGCGGCCATCGCGAAAATAAATTTTTGGGGTCCATAGGACACCCCCACCCCAATCCTTGGTCTCGTAAAGGCCGACTCAGAGATTTCCTGAGGAGGGCCCCCTCAATTTCCAAAAAATCGTGTTTTTTGCATGTACATAATGCTTGTCCATATACTAATCACTGTGTGAAATTGCTAAGCTTAAATCGAATTCCTTCATATAGAAAATCACAACTTTGTTGAAAAATTCCAGATCCGGAATTTTTGTTATACACAGTATCCTATGGGACGTAATACTACACATACATGTTTACTGCATCAAAACGAAAAATCTGATTCATCTCAAATTTCGGAATTGTGCATTTTAGGTTACTATCTTTAGTTCTAGTTGACTATTTTTCATTATTACACAAAAAATAATATTTCGAAATCTCTGAGTCAGACTTTAAGTGTTAGAATTTGTAATCTGATATTTTTTGGTGATATAATTCCAAGTGAGGGAGAAAACATCATGAAAAATCAGACCACCCACCTTTAAGGATATTTTCACATGATGGTAAACAGTCTTGAGGTTGTTACAATTCTTCGGCACTTTTTATCCCTAAATACTGACATGTGTATAGCACAGTAAAGAATAGCTAGAATGCAATGCATTATGGGATGGGTATGAACCACCCTCTGAATACCCAGCAAGTATATTTACTAAACAAACAAATAGGGAAAACACTCGAAAAATAATTATTGAATTTGCCTTCTGTCCTTATCGGTCTGTTGTGTATGACAGAAAATACTAACTCGTCTTTTAATGCATAAAAATAGCTTTTTAATACATAAAAATAGCTCTTTGGCTTATTTACATCAGGTGTGATTTAATACACTGGTAAGGATATTCTAAGTATGCAAAATAACTGTTGTTTTTTTAATATTGATGGCAAATTTTTCTGGAAATGTCATTTTTTCATTCAATTTTTATTCAATATTTATTTCCATAATTCATTATACATACAAATCAGCACACATATAACATCAAACACAAAACTGAAGGTTACAAAATAAAGAATAATGGAGGAGATGACCAAAAGGCCAATAAGGCCAGCAGGGGCATCCCCTAAATAAACAGTTACCAAAAATAACGCAAAATGTGTGTTTTATTCATTTTCTGACATTTTTAACAGAAAAGGCCGCTTTAATATCAGTATCCAGGGAATTCCATAATATAGGACCAGTAGTACGAAAAACGCGGTCTGAAAATTCTCTCTTTTTCTTGGTTAAATTGTAATGGTCAGCGTCTCTTGTATAGTAACAATGACCGCAGGCTAAAGAGATCATTGAAAAGAGTAGGTAAATCATTTGTACTAAATTTATACATAAAGGCCAATAAGACCAGCAGGGGTCATCCCCTAAAATAATTTTAAAAAGTTATCAACAAGAACGCAAAACCAAAATGCTAAAAACTTATTATTTAAATGTATTTAGAAATTATGTGTGTTTTATACATTTTTCTGAAATTTTTAACAGAAAAGGCCGTTACAGCACACCCGAAAAATTTTGTATTATGAACTCTTTCAATGGTTATTTCATTCAGAATTATATCCTGAAAATATATATTATTACTATCTGTTACATTAGGATTTATGAAGTTCTTTGATGTCATATGCGGTGTTACCAGAAAAATTTGGAAAAAAATTGGTTTTACTTGCGTTCACTGACAACCTATTAATTTGTAAATTAATATATATTATGATCGATGGTATCAAAGGCCTTTAATTTGATAAGTCAAGGAATATTCCAATTATTGTTTCATCTTTGTCCACTGCATTGGCAGTTTGATCTACTAGATGTACAATAGACATATTAGTTGAATGGTTGTGCTGGAAGCCAAATTGCTTGTTGTTAAGTATTTTGTTTTTATCAATTTAGGTAATACATCTGTTAAACATCAATCTTTCCAAAATTTTTGAAAAAGATGGCAAAAGCGACACTGGTCGATAGTTTGAAAATACACCAACTTGTCCTTTTTTGTGTACTGGAATTACCTTAGCTATTTTTAATTTCTGTTGAACAATACCTGTTGCTATAGAAAGATAAAAGATTTACGTAAGAGGCAATACAATTTCGTTTGCTACTTTGTTAACAATAAAATTACCGATATTATCAGGGCCTGCACTTTTGTTTGGATTGGATTTTTCAATGATTATGATAATTTCATTTTCAAAGATGGGTTTCATGTACATACTGCTAGATAAAGGATTTTCCATGTAGTCAAAGTAATCTTTGTCTGTCCTATGAATTTTTGAAACGAACTCAGGACCTTCGTTTACAAAAAAAAAATCATTGAAATACTTTGCTATTTCTTGAGGATCGGTAGTGATATCACTAAAACCTGTTTCAAATTTAGCTAGTACTTGCCGATTTTTACCTCGACCTATAATCTTATTGATTGTCTTCCATGTCTCTTTCATATCACTTTTTGCTAGTTCAAATTTGGTAAAGAAACACTTTCTTTTAGATTTACGTATCAAAACGTGTCGCTTATTTCTGTATTTCGGTAAGGTGTGAGAATTTGGGTTATGTAAATACTTCTTATACATATTATTTTTGGTATTTATATATGCTTCGTAGCAGACCTCTGGTTATCCAAGGCGATTTAGGTTGTAGGTTTATATATAGTCGGCATTAAAGAGTACGAATAAATTAGATCCTAATAATCATGAATAGATTTGTCTTCCTCAATTTCAATAGATCTATATTAAAGTCGCGCATAACGTATGCTATTGTTTGAAATGTAGGTTCTATGTCTGTTATAAAATCATTGATAGACGTATCTCGGTATACCGCTCCAATAATAACATTTTTCTTGATATTTTCAACTTCAATAAAACAAGATTCATAATCTTCATTGGCACTACATACGTCTTAAGTATTATAATTAAGTTAATCAGAAATGTACATTCCTACTCCACCTTTGTCTTCCAATTTGTTATCAACACATTCTAATTAATAACCAGGAAGATTAAAAATGCCACGGGGTTCATCTTTTAAGTGAGTTTCTGAGATTCCTATTAGCTGAAATCGTGATTGATAGACTTAATTAACTCTTTTAGTTTATCTATGTATTCCCGGGGCAGTCTTAGCATTAAATTTGAAAAATTAAATTTGTTTTCCTGAAAAGTGTTAATCTTCTTTTTTTTTTTAAATCAGGGAGGCAACCTGAACGTATTCGTGTGTGCTTCCTATCACTCTCATCGGTCTATCATCCCAGTAATAAATCTGTTGGGAATATCAAAAGTTAAATGCTAATATGCCGCCACCAAACCTTAATTAATTGATTTGGTTCTAAGGATTTAAATTTCACGATGGCATTGTAATAATAATAAATAAATAATTCTAAGGGTAAAATGGAGCAGTTTTATAAAATTTTCTACAGGTCATAAACCTTAACGTTTTCAACTCATTTTGGTATGAATTAAAAGAACATACAAAATTATAATTTTTACAACTTTTCAATTGAAAAAGCCTTAATATTTTCATTTATTGTTTTGTTGAAAAAGGTGGAATACATTTCCTTAGAACTAAAGCTGTTGACTTAAGTACTTCTTATTCTACACTCTTCAATTGTAGGGCGCTTTGCATCCTTTGCGGTTACGCGATCTGCTGCGGATAAAACTCTGCTCTCAGTGCCCTCCAGTATGTTACGCATTGGTGAAAGGGCCTTTTCTGTCCCTCACTATGGAACTCTATTCCACAGCATGTTAGAGGTGCAAAATCCTCTGTTCAAAAAGCTCTTGAAATCACATATGTATTAAGTGTACTTAATTATTTTGTTGTGTGCTGATATTTGCTTTCATTGCTATGTTTTTGTTGCGCCTTGATCATGTATTTGGATATTGCGCATTATATGAAATCTTATGTATGTATGTATGTATGTATGTATGTATGTATGTATGTATGTATGTATGTATGTATGTATGTATGTATGTATGTATGTGTATGTATGTATGTATGTGTGTATGTATGTATGTATGTATGTATGTATGTCCGTATGTATGTATGTATGTATGTATGTATGTATGTATGTATGTATGTGTGTATGTATGTATGTGTGTATGTATGTATGTATGTGTGTATGTATGTATGTATGTATGTATGTATGTAACCTCATTTATAAAGATTCAAAACTTTTGGATTGAAGCCAAGCATTTGACAAGGCTTTTAACATTTTAGCCAATTCGCTTGAGTTTCAAATGTGCACTTAACACTCGTTATTCACCTACCTGCAACCCAAGGTAGATTGTAGAATAGTTCCGATGCCACTTATCAGGAACGCTGTACACAGTAATTGGCTCATTATAAGTGTATCATGTGACATACACATTCTAATACCAACAGTGATAGTAGTTGCAGTGATACCACCGAAACTGGTCAGAAATTGCTGAAATAAAAGTGCACAAATAATCGTGAAAAGAACAGCGTCAAACACACACACACATTCACACCCACACACACACACACAAAAGACTAGATTGAAACATAAGAAATCTGCTCATTGTTTGATTTTTGGTCAAAAGCGAAAAATACCATAAATACATGAATTTGGATATAAGTTGGTTAAAACTTGATTGTAAAAACAAAAATAACAACAAAAACAAAACCAACAAATAAACACAAAACACACACACAACCTAAAATGAACAAAACAAAACATAACAAAATCCACCCATAAACCTTCGAGATGTTTGCAGATGATATAAAATCCCTGTTTGTAAAGCCGTGGGACGGAGCTGTTGATATAATATGTTCCGTAACATTGCAAATGAATGGTAAGTGCAATTACCTCATTATTTTGGTTGGGGTTAAATGATCCGATTTGCGTCTTAATAGTCCAGTCTACTGTTATTATAGATTTCAAATTAAGTGAGACTCCATACATATTTCCATAGGGATGATGGTTCAATCCCCGGCCATGTGGAGACTAGGCCTTTGTTCCCATTACAAAACATATTGTGTCCATGGTACAAAGTTACTTTACAGAATCGGCTTACTGGAAACGGATGTATTCAGTTCTACAGTGATCTGCTAATGATAGAAGGACTTGTCAAATCTGCTTCGTGCTAATCTTTTATACAAGTTTGGCCTACTTTTGATGGCCAAATAAGAACTTTCTCCAGTACTGTGATACAGAATGATATTTTGCAGTGTCAAAGGTAAGTTACAGGGTGAGTCAAAAAAAGTACAACCAAATTTTTCATGGAAACCCTCTGTGCGATTCATATACTTTCTTTTTGTAATACATTCCCTGTTTTGTTAGCTCTCATATAAAAATTAAAAATTGATTAACGCGTTCAAAAATTACAGCTGCAGAAGTGAAAGTACCCAATATGAAAGACCGAACAAGTTACACGCTCGAGTAACCCAAAGAGTACTCTTGGATTTACGTTCAGCTTTGGTTTTTGCAGCATATCCTCCATTAATTAAACATTTGGAATAAATGTCAGGGAACACCAGTGACGTAACCAGTCTGTGGGTGAGGGCGTAGGGGTGGTGTAAGGGCGGGATCCACACTTAAAAATCTTTTCCCACTCCTGGCCCCAAATAGAGATCAGGAAAAGTAATAAATGTATAGTATTGACAGATTACCGTGTTCATCTATGCTAATGTGCATTAGTGATGCACCAAAAGTTAAATGGTTCTCATCGCCTTGTCCCCCTCCCCAAATGAAAATGTCTGGTTACATCGTTGGGTAAGACTGTAAAATGAAACCAGATATCAAAATAATATTTTATGAAATCAACATTTAGACTTGAAGCAACAATTTGCAGCATTCTTTTCAACTTGCTTGATTTCCACGTAGTAAAATTTTTACAAAATATAGGGCTGGATAACAGATAAAGCATTAGAATTTTCCATTTTAAATATAACCTGTTAATTTCATTAAATCTTAAGTATTCTACATTATCATTCAACTCATGTCCTGCGTAGCATTTGAACACGGCGCCAAAGAATCAACCAGATTTTGAAGCCCTCACGCTGCGTAGTAATGAGTAGTAATGAGTCTCATGTGTACAGTCAGTGTGCAATTTTTTCGGGTCAGGAAATGGATACCTTTACAAAAATAACTGTAGCCTTTGAATGGCTTGATCTAACACATAATTAATTTGGTAAATTCCGTTAAAGTTTCTTCATAAAAAATCCCAAATTTGGTTGTACTTTTTTCTGACTCACCCTGTATGTTCAAATAGCAACATTTAATGAAATGTTTGCTGGTGTTTTCATCCTGATACTTCAAATGAAACATCCAAGCTATCTTAGATGTGGAACAATGTATTTTATGTCAACATTTATTTACTAGCTACATTACTATACATTGTATGAGTACCATACACCTTTCTACCTGTGGCCATTAAAATATTTCCTCTTACCTCTCACGGTGAATGGACAGACCTAAAACTTTTAATGAGGTCTCACTTATTTTGAAATGTACTATAGTCCAGTCAAAGTAGGGACTTGAATAGGAAAACAATAGGACAAATGAAAACTACTGGAATGCATTTCTGAGAGTATGTTATGAACATGTGCGTTTTGAGAAATTTGCATAAATCCAAAAGGCCCGTCGTACGATTATGGAATGTATATTTCGCCTGCTATCAGGAGTATTTTCACAATTTTAGGTACTAATTATATGTTTTTGGGAACAAGGGATGTAAATCAAATATTTTGAACCCTTATTTTTGCCTGGGGAGGCCACTTGTATTCAAAGATTAAGTGTATAAGGGGTCCATGTGGACCCAACATTTTGTTTTTCGCGGGCAATGTTTTAACACTAAAATATTTTTGCCCAAAATTTTATGTAATTGCCTAATATTAGTTGCCAATATCGGCCACAGCGAATTTTTGCTATTAAGCAAAAATAAGCATTTTGGTGGCGTTATTCAAAACTTGCTCTTCCCCTTAAATCGTACTGGAGTAACTGTTTTTTTTAATTGTATTTTAGAAATGCAAATGTATTTATTTTCTATTATGAGCCAAATTCTATGGACAAAGTCCTTCGGTTTTTGGACCACCATTTTGAATCGGTACAACCGATTTTATTTTTTTTTCTGTTACCTGCATGGTCGTTTGGATGTACCCCATCAATATACTCAAAGACAAGTGGTTCTTACCTGGAGACCGAAAACAAAAGTTGCGTACCACGGTGGCACGTCTTCCAAACCATAAACAACTTGTCGTTTGGGAGCATCGGTATGTTCATTGTTTTGATCTTCATTGCACAAATCATCCTGCTCAGTCTGCGAAGGAGTGGCTTTTCCCTGCTCCATGTTGGCACACTGCACACTGTTTCACTATGGTTTATTAGTCGAGGTTTACTATGCTAAACCTACCTAGCCACTGGGCTGAGCTTGGTTAATGTCAAACCAAGGAATAAACAATAAAGAGAAGTCACTGACTCACCAAGGGCGCTGCGATTGGTTTATTAGTCAAGGTTTCTTTCAGCCATTCAGAATTCCAGTTTGATTGGTAACCAGCAAAGACTCCTCTGTGCTAACTCACCGTGACGCATGCAGAGATAGTAGTAGTGGGGGACTGTAGTGCACAGGTCTTATGTGAGTGTGCAAATCTGGATAAAATTGTGAATTTTGGTACACAAGTACTTTGTGCATTGATAATCAACAAAATTGATGGAAGCACTTGCCACACCCCTTTCATGGCCCCCAGCTTGGATTTCAAGGTTACACAGGGGTGAAATTTTTAAAATGTTCCGATTGTGTTAAAAAGCACACCATGATGTTTGTATGGTTACAAGGATTCCAAAAAGGTATAGTTTATAATACATGTGACTTATAGTTTTTGAATTATGGGGTAGAAACTGTAAAAATGGCAAAAAAGTCAATTTTGGTTTGTACAGTGGTCAAAAATTAAAAGCTGTTTCAATTTTTGCAAAAATGTGGTTAAAATTGTTGGTTTAGCTCATAGAACGAAACATAGGAATATTTTTGACTGTCTTACGTGTTTGGTTATTAACCAAAAGGGCGAATAAAGTAAACAGCTATTGGCAGCTATTGGATTCAATTGACCTGTGACCTATTTTGTTGGATAACGTGAAAACTAAGCATAACAGATTCCTTATTTCAATCCTTTAATCTAGGGAAACAACTTGCACCACGTATTTACTGAATCAAAGCAACTTTTTTTTAACTTTTGACAATGTACACACCAAGATTGACTTTTTCACATTTTTTACAGTTTTTACCCCATAACTCCGGAACTATAAGCCATAGATAGTGCATACCATGGTGTTTGTCATTCTTTGTGTGCATGTGCTGATTATGTTAACAATATTGATTACTTTTGTATTTTGAATTCCAAATTATCACTGAATTATAAATGAGCAACATGTGTAATGGAGCTTAGGCTATTTATTTCTACTGCATACCTTTATAAGCGTACATTTCACTAGATCAAACTGATTATGTATACGATATGAAAAGTTTTAAAACCCTATTGCTGTAATCTTTATTTTCACATCACGACCCTAAAACATTAGAAACAATTATAAATGCTGAATTAATTAGTATTTCCAATTGGGTTAAACTAAATACACTATCTCTCAATATTAAGAAAACTAATTACATGATATTCAAAAATAAACACAGTAATAAACAAGACAAAAGGCTTAACCTTAAAATAGATAATGCATTACTAAAGCAAGTAGAAACAACTAAATTCCTTGGCATACTCTTTGATCACAATTTATCATGGACTTCCCAGACGCAACATGTTTCTAAAATAGTTTCTAAATATAATGGTATTGACCCTGATTGTGTCCACCATTTTGCATTTTTAAATAACATATATCTAAGATATGTGGTATCATCGGAAAGCCTATTTCATTATATTTAATTTGCTGCAAAGATAATTCCAATCTGATAGGTATAGGTCGAGATACAGTCTTTTGAATCAAGTAGTCCCGCTTTTACCTCTATCCACCACGCATTCCCATTTTGAATGCCACGGTGGCAACTAGGCAAATGACTCCCCAAAATGATGATAAGGTATGTCTAAGTTTTTATGTCAAATAAAAAGGGTATCTTTTTTTTTTTAATTTTTCTTTTTTTATAAGTTGTAAGTTTTATTTGTAACGCTTTTTCAAGATGTGGCATATGTTTTAGTCTAAAACTATAGCGAATACTTTAAAACCTCAAAAGGTTGTCACCGATGTCTGTTTCCTCATATAGTATCATTAACCTTTCTCCTCCAGAAACTGACACATTATCAAGTTTTACTTTATGTTTCAAATTATTTATTGTTATGGGTGATGAGGACATAGAACGTTAAGAGGGCGTCGATGATCAATAGTGACTGAATTTAGTTCGGTTCCATGGCGTCACATTCATTCTGCAGTCACTGATTTGCCTCGCTGAACGACGCCGTTCATTTAATTAAAGGTGAATCCGTGGACAGATCGCAAAACAGACTACTTTGATTCAAATAAATGTGCTCGGTCTGTACCTACCGATGCGAATGAATTTTTTGTCTGCAAATTAACGCAATGATCTCAGCTTTCAGATGAATATCAGATTATGTTAGACATATGTATCTTAAAAATTCAAATGGGACACAAACTGGGTCATTTTTTTTTTGACTCACCCCGTATAATTCGTAAGGTTCGAGAACCATTTCCTCCCACCTGATTCACCTGAAAACATTATACAATTCCCTTGTTCTACCCCCATTTTTCTTATGGCGGCAATGATTTGGCCGATTCCAACATTCCGAATCTCGACTCCCTCTTTACTTCAAAGAGAATGCATAAGACATGCACAATTTTGATCTGGCTTGCCCATACTGATACCACTCTTTTCGTCTCTCAAACCCTGAAATTTATGACATCAATAAACTAACAGTTAGCACTTTCATGTACCGATTCCACCCTGATCCCTCGCCGGATTGATCTCATTCCTGGTGCTTTTTTTTAACAATCTATAGACCTCTCATTATTATAACCCCATGCCATGGTCCATGACATTTCATCAAGAAGAACAACACTGCCTTTGCTAGGAACACTCCTAGTTCCCAAGTTCTATATTATGGAAACATCCCTCCAACTCACCTAAGATTCGCTGTCCTTCTCAAACTTTAAAAAAAAAACACCAAAACTCATCAGCCTTACAAACAATTACCATTTTCCATCATTTTTTTCTTGCATCTTTTGGCTGGCTGGTATAATACCTTGATTATTCCTCCTGTCCTGTCTTTGTCCTGTGTTGTCCGTCCTGTCAGTGTGCGTGTGTTAGTTTGTGTGTATGTTTGTTGTATTGTTTGGTTTGTTTGTCGGATGGTAATCATCCCCAGAACTCTTGCATTAATTTTTTTTTTTTTCGTATAAATCAATTTATAAGGTTTATACTGTTAGCGATGCTCTTGGCTTTCAAATTGTACAATTTTGTTCAAATTTGCTTGTCTAATATTTTTATACCTCTTTCTTTACCGGCACTACAACATCACTCTATGCGTTTAGAAGTTTTCCCCATCTCTTCACCATTAATGTCGTTATTGTATTTCCAATTTAAATTTTATGAATTTGATGTTTTTTTTTTAATTTCTATCTTATTTTATTTACTGATTGATTGATTTGATTGATAAACTATACCTTTTTTTGGAACCGTGTAACCAGACAAACACCAATGGGATGCTTTTTAACACATTCGGAACATTTACAATTTTTGACTCCTGTATAACCTTGAAACCCCAGCGTGGGCCATTAAGGAGGGGTTGGCAAAGCGCTGCATTCAATTTCATGGATTTATCAATGCCTAAAGACTTGTGTGCAAAATTCCACAATTTGATCCGGAAAGCAAGACTCTTTCACGACCGTCCCCTCTATAGGCTGTAAATGCGAATCATATTCTCGAAGTTTGGGAAAAGGTTTGAGATTTTTTTCCTGCAGTTTGCATAATGCTAAAAAACAGAATTTTTCGTCAAGCTCTGTGGAATGTTCCCAGGAACATTGTACAATACGGGGGGTAAAATTTGTACTGGTAAATTTGAAGCAGCGCGTCTTGTCTTTGCCTGTGGTCGGGACCATGCTCTGCCGACCTTTGCTCTCCCTTCTTGGCTTCCTTTCAAGGACCAATTGTATTTCAAAATGATGTTATTTGTTTTTCAAAATGTTTTCAATGATCTTGCTCCATCAATACTTTAATATCAATCTTGGGCATGCTGGCTCAGAGTGAAGAGCCTACGTCGAATACAGACACAGATGCGATCCTCCTCCGATTCCACAATAATGCTTATCGTGCCCCGTTCCCATAATTTCAGGTGGCTGCTCCATGCCTATGGAATCGGCTCCCAATAAATGTGAGAGAAGCCATACCTGTTTTTCCAAACTATACTTAAAACTCACCTATTTTCATGTTATTTTATTGGTGTAATTTTAATGCTTAATAATTCTTTCGTCTTCATATTGTAAGGCGCTGTTTCCTTGTAGAGCGCCCATAATCAATGCAAATTATTATTATTTATTTATTATTTTATTAGTTCTTCTTCTTTTGCCTGGTGAAACCCCCCTCCTTCCAGTGCTAACCTGTTTTTCAGGGGTTGCCCATGGGTCAAACATAATAAATCAAATCAACAGTACAACTATAACACACACTACGTAAAAACCTATCAATATTAAATGATGCTTATCAAAAAATTCAAACCAGCCCAGCTGGGATATTGCACACAAGCATTTAAGAATTAAAACTACATCTGATATTAATAATTTATAAATCCTAAAATTAAGTGAAAAAGAAGGGCCGGAGGCTAAAAACAAAACCCGATCAAACCACCTCACACCATTCTCCCACCCACACTCTTTCACAACACACTCACGCACTCACTCACTCACTCACCCACCCCCCACCCACCCACCCACTCACTCACTCACTCACTCACTCACTCACTCACTCACTCACTCCGTCACTCACTCCCTCACCCACCACACACCAACACACCCACCCACTCACATCACTCACTCATCACTCACTCACTCACACACTCACTCACTCATCACTCACTCACTCACTCACTACTCACTCACTCACTCCTCACTCACACACACACACACTAACCCACATACAACTCCACTCACTCCCACAACTCTCATTGTCTGTCACCAACACCAAACTGGAACACACATTATCACACGAACATACACACCCTCACAAACACCCCCCCCCCCCACTATTTTGGAGCTAAGGAAGAAAATTGCACGTAATAAATAAGCCCACACAAGGTTTTGAGAACAAAAATACTTTGAAAGGCGTTAACATTTGGTGGAATAGGATTTTTTGGCTGATAATGGAAGGGCATTGAATGACACAGCCCCTCTTGAAGTAAATTTACGCTTATCATAATCATTTTGCATACAGAGACCGTTTACCCGATACTTGCCCTAGTCAAATGAGTAGGGTTTCATAAACAGATTAAACGTATTACACAGGTTTGATGGGAGACGGTGTGTCAGACTTTTAAATAGACCCATGACATTAAGATGTCAAGAACGACGATCATGCATCGGTCAGCCACCCAAGTTTATTATTCAGATTCCGTGGGATACCTCGGGGAAGGCCAAGATGATTTTACCCAGCTGCATTTTTGAAGTTGTCAAGCCTGGTCAGATTAGTCCTGCATGCATTCCCCCATTACACATTCCAATCACTCAAAGTGAGGACATAAGTGATTTAAAGTAAAATAAGTATGTTGAGGAAAGTACGCAAAAATCCTTGATTTGGAATTTAAAATTTATTAATTTTGGAAACAATTTGTCAATATTTAGTTGTCCAGGTACGAGAAGGGTCAAGCCATAATGCCAAGGTATTTACACTGTTGACATTTTCTATTGGTCATTTTTAATGTAACTTGCAAGGGCCCCATTAGATGTGGCTGAGTTTGCGTTTGGTAGCAAACAGCATTGTTTTAGTTTTTTTTAACATTCAAGTAAGAATTTTTCATTGTAGCCAATTGGAGACCTGATTTAGCTCAAGATTAAGTTTTCTATTTATCCCCTCAACTGTTTTACCTCTAACAAAAATTGCTGTGTCATCAGCATACAAATACACCTTAGATTCAGGACTCATAAGATGGGTTGAAAGATCATTAATATAGATTGTAAAAGTAGGAGGCCAAGTATTGACCCCTGTGGTACTCCAAAGTTCACAGGAGTCTTAGTTGAGTAATGATCACCTATTTTTGTTATTTGGAAGCGATCATTTAAATATGACGAAAACCATTCAAGTTCCAGGCCATGCATTCCAATAGCCTCAAGCTTGTTAATGAAAACATCATGATGGACCGTGTCAAAGGCCTTTTTTAGGTCTAAAAAAAATAATATAATTATTATTATATATATTATTATTATTATTATTATTATATATTATTATTATTATTATTATTATTTAAAGCAACACAGATACAGCCCTGGTAAGGTGAATATCATCCTGGGGCAAAAAATTATTCTATGTTCAGATTGGTGTCAAATTACGGCTCTGGTCATATTGAAGCACGAAATGCATTTAATTTTTATGTGACAGTTCTGTATACAAATTTCAGGTCAAGTTTTGGTGCATCGTATAGACCATGTAGACCCTTGTTACATTTTGCCCACTAATTATGTAACCAAATGCCAAACACTGTAAAATAAAGCAAGACGAACAATTTGACACCACTTTTAACAAAATCGGAGCACTGAAGGTATGCTTTCCCCAGGATGACCTTGAACCCCAATAGGGCTGTACAAAGGTCAGAACCTAGACAAACTATACCCATTTCAATCCTACTCTCTTTTAAAATGAAAGAGTGAAAAATCACTCTGAGTTTCGGAGTGGTTTTAAATTAACTCTAATCGAGTGGCTTTTAGCTCTAAAAGAGCGAGAAATGCAGCGAGACACCTTAACTCGAGGGTTAACCGAGCGCACTCTGTTACCGAGTGGCTCAAAATGCCACTCTTCTTCGGAGTGAAGCCCACTCTGAACTCTTATCGAACGGCTTTGAGCTCTAAAAGAGTGAGAAAACGCTCTTTTCGGAGTGAACTAATAGCCAATAAACCGCCGCAAATCTCGTGATATTCTCGAACACCATGGCGGACGAGTTAGGCGAAAACCGTCAGCAATGGTTACCAAGTTGAGATTATTGAATACTCATAGAGATCTTTACTGGTGAATATTGGTATGTGTCGGTCACAATTCATATCATTCAACAGACCAAGTGTGGAGAAGCATTAATGTTATTTACTGTTAATATCACCACTCGTAACTACGGCCGGGAAATACGGTAGTCTGTCGCCAGGCTAGGGCCAGGCCTGTGCATTTTACGAAACGCACAATCATACATGTCCGGGCAATGCCATGATCATGCAACGTCATGCATGCCAAATCGTGGCAGCATTTCCACTGAATCAAGCCAATGATGCGCCACAATATTCATTCATGTCAAGATGCTATAATTATGACCACACATACAATATACTCCCAAACAAACACCAAAATAAAATAACACAAATAACACAACTCTAAAAGAGTGAATTGGCTAGTTCCCACGCTTTCCCCCACAACTCTATAAGAGTGACTCGTTCACTCTAAAAAGGAGTGATCACTTCACCCTTTGCTTAGAGTTATTTTTTTTCACTCTTTATTTAGAGTGGATCCACTCTAAAAGATGCGTCACTCCGCTGGCTCTTTTTGAGAGTGAGATTTTCACTCTTTTAGAGTGGTTTTTCACTCTTTTCGTGTTTAAGAGAGTAACAATCAGACAAATGTATTGTGTGCCAGAAACACAATATGACCTAATTTTCAAATTTCCCGTATTTTTAACCCATTTTGTCCAAAAATCCCACTTTGGACGCACAAAAAATGAGTCAAACATTCCTTCAAATTATATAGAAAATATCTTCAAACCATCCTCCTAAACAGGATTCTCATTTAATGCTACAGTCACACCGGTCAAATACGTATGCTGCGGATTTTTTAATATTTTTTATCCGCAAGAAAATCACTTAAAAATGCGCAGAAAAGTTAAATTAGCCATGAAATACTGATAATTGCGGATGAATTACGGATAAATACGGACATTTTACGCCAAAAAAAAAAAAAAAAAAAAAAACAGTAAATGAAACAATTGCGGCAGGTGACGTCTAATTTTTAAGGATGCTGCGGATAGTTACGGATGACCTTTCGTATGACTTACGGGAGACTTGCAGAGACTACGGATAGATACGGAACACTTACTGAGGATACGGACACTAAGGGAAAGATGTGTTACTTTTCCGCGTCCGCATTCTCCGATTTTCATCAGCATCGGACGCGACGCCATTTCAGTCGGCATTTTTTGGATGCCAAGATGACAGTTCTGCTCTATTTTTCACAAATATCTCTAGATTGTGTAGGACTGTCTACAAAAAATGTCTGTTAAGGCACGAAAAGTTCCGCCCAAGAGGGTTCAAGAAGAAGACAGTTCTGATGGCGAAAGTCCAGGGACATCATGTACATCCACCCCCACCCAGCCCACCCCGGGGAAATGGCAGAGGTAGAGGACGTGGAAGGGGACGTGAGGACGTCACGGGTAGTGCCCAAGTACCATCAAGACAAAGAAAGCGGCAGGTAATTTCCAGTTATTTTGGTGTGTTTGTTTTTTTTTTTGGGTGGGGTGGGGTGGGATTGAGCATGGTTGAACCTGTTGTGCTATTTATTTGTTCTTCATTTCAGGTCTGCTTTAATTTTACAATAAATAATGATAATTATATTCTGTATATTTTCAGACTCGCAGAAAGGAAAGGTGATGAGGAGATGAAGCCACCAGGAGGCCAGCCAGGAGGCCAGGCAGGAGACCAACCCGAGGCCATCCCGGAGCCAGTCATGAGACCATTCAGTAGGCCAGCCAGGAGCCAGGTAGGAAGGCCAGATGATGGGCAAAAAGAAGCAGCAGAGGCAGACCAAGTCAGATGCGGTGCAGCTCACCCCAGATCAAGGACATAAGCTGACTGGTTAAAGAGGCAATCCATGGCTATGGTGTCATTAAGCGACACTGGCACATTTGAAAAAAACCTAGTTCGCCCTCAAGACTTTTCAAAATCGATATTTTTGCCTGGTTGTCAATCTTTTATTATACAAAAGCCCCCTCACCCGAATGATTAAGACCAAATCACTTCCTTATGGGTCACAGAACGATTTTATAATTGAAAGTCGCCGGCGACGTTTAAATTCAGCAGACGACGAAAATGAATTTTTAAAACAAGAACACGCTCTCCGTATGCATGTTTTCTTCACGCTATGCAACCTGTTTGACGATCTAACCCTTTCTGGTTTAATATCAGTGATCTACGAGTCCTAAAATAATTCATGTATATACACATTTGGTTGATTAAAGTTAATGGAAAACTTACAAGTGGCCTACAAATTACCAGGATGTCCTTTATCCTCATATCAATGTCCCTATCTGTTTTTTGGGTATGTATTTTATGGTGTAAAATATATCTCTGTTCTTACCTTTTCTTCCAATGGCCTAGCTTCATTTGAGATCAAATTGAAGAAATTTCATATTTTGTGAAAGGGCCAGTGCCGCTTTAATGCAAGTTTTTATATGCACATTTTCTTTCAGAAAATCAGCTCAAAACAGAGTACTTTTCAATGGGTTTTAGGGGTCTTGTTACGTATCACTTAATGTTTACTGCTTTCAAAGGTTCATCTAAAATGTATATTTCAGTTCTTAGTTTCTTGTAACAGTTATAGCTAACTGTATTTTCTTAACTTACAACTTTAAATCATCAAAAGAACACTTCATCTATTTTGTTTTTTTGACAGTTTAAGTACTTTCTCAAAAAAGATATTGTGTCCTTAATATTTCGCATTACCATTTTTCTTGTACTCCTACACATGTAAGTTTTATTTTATTTGAGGTTTCAGAGCCAGGCTACAGCTCAGGTGAAACAAAGTCATGGGTGGATAGAAAAGGCAACCTCCCTTGGTATAAAAAGCAAACCAGGGTGAAGACTCTGCGAGATCAGGCGACCAGGTTCATGAGCTACGACCACAGGTGCTGGGGCCTCCCAAGAAACTGACAGCAGGGAGCAGTTGAGCATAGACAATTTGGGTTCATAGCAAGGCAGGGTTGTCAGGAGGTCTGGGAGGGACACTCTCAAGTAGAGTTATTTTGGATTACCTATATTTTATGGGGTGGGAGGTTTTTACTTTAGTAAAATGTTTTATCCAAGGTGGTGGGTCC
>JAMKCH010028162.1:0-17417 GCA_023653785.1 Ophioderma brevispina
AAGATTTTTCAAAATCAGATATTTTTACATGGTTTTTAAGGCTTTTATAATCAAAAGCCCACCCCGACATGTTAAGACCAAATCACATCTTCCTTATGGGTAAACAACCGTTTTATAATCAGCAGACGACGAAAATGGCATTTAACACAAATACAACGCACGCCGTATGCATTTTCTTCTTACGCTATTCCCAAAACTGTTTGATCTGTCTAATAACTTTTGTGGTTTTAATATCAGTTATTACGAGTCAAAAATATTCATGTAATTACACATTTGTTATTAATTATGGAAAACTTAAAAGTTGCCTACAAATTACCCGGAAATCTTTATCCTCATATCAAAAATGTAAAAGTAAAAAATTTTTTTGGGGTATGTTTTTTTATGATTAATATCTCTCTGTTTCTTTCCCATGGCCTAGACTAATCATTTTAGAGCAAATTGAAGAATTTCATATTTTGGTGTAAATGTGCCAGTGGCCGGCTTTAAAATTGCCACGAGTTTTTAAAAAAAAAGCAGGGTAACTTGAAATAACTGTGATTTACACCTTTTAAAGCAACCTTATTTCTGTCTGCTTGCTAATTAACAACCCTTGTTTCATTCATTACATGACAGTTCTCATCATGGGAATTGGGAGTAACATGTACATGCGATTTTGGTAATTTAAGGTGGCAACATTAAAGGCACTATCAGTGGTTTGCTAATGAGAATCGAAAAATATCAAAATCAGATGTGCATGTTGTTACAAGAGGGTAGCCACCATACCTAACAAGCTCTAAGACCAATAACAACCTAAAAAGACCAAACGGATCTTTTTGTCATTACTGTCCGTGACGGCAATAAGTACACACACGTAATCGATGGAGATTTCCAATTTTGAAGCACGTTCTGTTTTCTGCCTCTTCTGACACTTTTTCAGTTGGGAACAAATAACTTATTCATTCCACATGCCTTCTCTTCACTGTTTAATCTATTGCCTGCAAAATTTAAATTTTTGACTCTTTCGAGTGAATCACTGATAGTGTCTTTAAAATTGCAAAATGCATTAGGCCCCCTAACATGTATATTTTTCTCTTTAAAAAAATCATACCACAGTCCTAACTTTATTATTCCAACTAAGATATGTTAGCACTTTACATATACCATTACCATCTTACAAAAGGCTCACAAACTTGTCGTTTGAAAACTTCTAATTATCAAATGTATGCCATGTTGTCACAACCAATTTTACTCACTGCATCTCCACTGGCATGAAAATACAACTGTTTATAAGTTTAAGTGCTCATAAATTTTTCATGGTAATCATACAAATTAGTATTTCCATCTACTTGACTATTTCCAGGACTTCCCAACCCCAAACCCCAAGAGTCTCTGCTGATTGTTCTCAATGTCAATCCTACCCTGACCCTGAGAGATTGTTTAATATTCGACTTCCCCTTTATTTTTGCTTTTTTCCTTGCTTCTTGTTAACAACCATTAAATACCCGTTGTTTGGGACTAAAATAACTAGCTTGAGCGACCCAAATAACTATGCCTGAGACCAAGAAATAACTAGCCTGAGTGCCAGAAAATAACGATCTGAGCACCCAAGAAATAACTATCCTGAGGAACCAAAATATAACTAGCCTGAGCAACCGCAAATTTACTTTCCCAAGGACAAAAATTAGTCTCCCATGGGACCAAAAATAGTCTCTCCCAAAGGACCAAAAAGTTCAAATCCCAAGGGACCAATAAACTAACTAGCCTTGGGTCCAAAAAATAATAATAATAATAATAATACCATTTTTATATAGCGCCTTATTTTCAAACAACCCGAAGGCGCCTTTTACAAACTTCCAAAATGATACAAAGGCTATACAAACATGATAAAAAGAATAAACCCTTAAATGCAGCGTACCGTACATACATGTATACCATTACATTAATACAAAAAAGACATATAAAAAAAATAAAAAAAATAAAAGTTGAAATTTTCGCACTACATTAATTTTGCGCTTTTCGCGCACTTCTGAGCTTGCGCGAAATTAAAACCCGCGAAAATGTTTATGTTGTGTTTAGGTCCTATAGGATAGCTGAAACGGAGCGAATTTAAAACCAGCAAAATGTAAAATTGCTGACGCGAAAAATTACACGCGCGACCCTATTACGACTTTTTACATATCCACATGATTAAAAGAAAATCACAGTACAAATCTCATGCCATAGCGTAGTTATTATGGAAAGCCACCAATTTTTTGGAAAAAATGAATAAAACAGAGACATAACAAATGCATGAATTGCAACATTTATTCCTATCAACTACATCAAAATATAATCTAAACTTACATCAACAATTTTAAAAACCACAGGAACACACGGTGAGTATGTACAAGGAATAATAAAATAACGGCATCCCCGTTACGATGTCCATATAAAACATACACAGATACAATAAAGTTTCCAAATTCATCTGAAGTTAATTGAAAAGGTGTGTTTGAGGCCTTTCTTAAAATGCACTTTGATTTGTATTGCAGCACGAAGTTGGAGGGAAGTTTTATTCCAACACTGTAGGGGCAGCCACACAATGCCCTTTCACCATAAACGTGGTTTTTGGGATTTTAGGTGGGCGAAGCAGCAGTTCAGACCCTGATCTCAGGTGCCTTCTAGGCTTATGCATCTCAATGAGATTGGTAAATATAACAAGGACATGCCCCATGCCGAGATTTAAAGACAAGCAGAGCAATTTTGTACCATATGCGTTGATGGACGAAAGCCAATGAAGGTCCCTGAGAACGGGCTTAATATGATCTCTCTTTTTACACCCACCCTGTTAACCAAGAGCGCCTGCATTTTGAACAAACCCTCTCTCGACAAAGCTTGGCATTTCTTTCTCACACAGAGGCCATAGAGTCTAGCATTACAGGAGAAAGTCATAATGAGAAATGGGGGCCTAATTCCATGGTAAGCAATTTTGGATCTTCATAAAATCTCTTAAGAAAGACTCCACTGGGATCCAGCATTAAAGACACACACAGGGGAGTTTTAATCACAGACAGTAAGCAAAAAGCAGAACTACTCATTACCACTACCAATCGCAAATTCACAAAGGAATAACTAGAGGACATACCAGAGGAAAGAGAAAGTAGCATTCCATCATTGCCTGACATCACGATCCGTGAAGAGGGGGTTAAAAAAAAACTGCTGGCAAACTTGAATCCTCATAAAGCGGCGGGCCAGATGAGATTTCCCATGGCTCCTGAAAACTACCAGCGGACGAATTAAGTCAGCCCTTGCCTTTAAGTCTTTCAAGTATTCCTCGCTCGGGTAGTGTTCGCAAAGACTGGTTGTCGCAGACATAACCCCTCTCAAAAAGGGAGACAAACCTTACCAGCCAACTACAGATCCGTTAACCGAACAGCTGTTTGCAGTAAAATTTTCGAGCAAATATTCTTCACTCAAATCATTAGACCCCTCTGGACACACACACTTCCTCTGTAATCAACAACATGGATTCCGCAAGGGTCACTCTTGTAAACGCAACTCCTTTCACTATGGCACGATATCACACAGCGGGCAGGCCCCCGTTGACAAAACCACCAAGTGGCGTAATAAATATGGGATTTGCCAAAAGCCTTTGATAAGGGTACCACATCAACGTTACTCTGCAAAAATTAAAAATGTACGGTGTGAGAGGCAAAAACTTTAAATGGATTAAAGCCCTTTCTCATCCAAACGTAGACAACGGGTTATCGTCGATGGTGAATTTTGTTCAGACTGGTTTGCGTACGATTCGAGTGTCCCGCAGGGCACGGGCACTGGAACCCTCGGATTTTTTATTTATGAATAAGACGACCTCCCTGATGCATTGAATCCACTGTCCCGTTGTTCGCCTATATTGTAATCTTGGTATTCAAACCGTTGCCGCCGGACCTGAGGATGCTGGCAGACTTCAAAAGGACTTGGGGACCACTTAATCATGCAGAACGAAGTGGCAGATTGCATTCATGCCCAGAAAGGTTTATGTTATGCACAGTAACTCATTCTTTATCATCGCCACTGAATTACTCATATTCATTAAATGGTATAAAATTGCAAGAAACAAAATGAGCATACATATCTTGGTAACATCCAACAAAATTAACAGGGAACTCACACATATCGCATATCAAGTAAGCAAATAGAACTCTGGGTTTTCTTAGAAGGAACTTATACTACTGCCCCAAACCCAGAAAAGAATCTCATAATAAGACCCCTATTGGCTATTGTTCACCTGTATGGGACCCGCACACTGCAAAACACATTAATCATTGGAATCTTACAAAACAGAGCCGCAAGATTTGTGACTGGAGGACTATAAAAGAAGCAGCATCGTAACCAACCGCAATGAAACATGACTTGAAATGGGACCTTGCAACAAAAGCGGCAAATCCAACGTTTAACAACCTTTCAACAAGCACTGCGCAGGTAACCTGGCCATCCCAGTACACAATGCCCCTACAGCAACCCGTCAAACGGACTCTTCGCCATACAACACCCTCGTCGAAAAACTTATACCAATTTATGCCAATCAAGAATGCTACAAACTTTTCTTTTATATATCCTCAAGACCAACTGGTCCAACTGGAAAGACTTGCCAAAATACATAACTGATATACAGGACAAACAGCAATTTAAATAAGCCGCATAAAAGCACATGAACTGTAACCATAAACTTGTCATTATGACCTCTCCACATTCAATTAATATCAATCGCACTCCCTGCACGGTGGCCCCTTTTTAGGGGTGTGTCATTACTGGACCAGACAAGTCTAGTCTGAGGACATCACAAAAGCGTGCACAATACGTTCAACAGATGAACCGACCGATCGAGGTAACGCCGTAACCTACCAATGCGGTAGATGCAAAAAGATGCAACACGGACCAGACTCGTGACATGCTCAGTCATATCTAAACGCGCTGTCGAAACAACACCAGAGTCTTTGGGGCAGATTTAGAAATATCAATCTCAGATGTGCCTATTGTAATCTTGGGAAATGGATTAAACACAAATAACTACCTAGCAGCCAGAAAATAACTAGCCTAAATGGGATGCCCTCTAGAGTTTCTGAATTTTACTACCTTGAGCTAACTAGCCAAATATCCAATCCTAGATCGTTAGTTGACATGTGGGCCGGGTGACCCGTTTTGTGTTCGGATCCCATAGCATTAATTATTTCTGTGCTGTATACTCACAACCTATAGCTGCTGTGGACCACAATCTTCTCAGCTGTCTTGCGAGGGTCCAGGTTTACCTTCCAAATAATGTTTTTCAATTGATGTTAGATTCTTTAAAGACCCTATCAGTGATTGAAAAATATTTGAATTTTGCAGGAATAGCTTCAAAGTAAGGATAAGTCTGTAGAATTCTCATAATTAACTGTTTTGCCTCTGTAGAATTGACCGAAAAGGAAGAAACGGTAGTGGTCCAAGATACGATTCTCCATTCAATTACGTGTTTAGTATGTCCGTTCGGACAATAAGACTAAATCTCCGATTCTTGTCCTTACTAGGTTGCTTCTGTCTTATCATTTGAAAGATATGTAACATAATCCAAAGAAATAAGAACAACTTTAAAAATTTAAAAATTTGATGATTTTTTTTCGATTTGCTGATTGTTAGCAAATCACTGACAGTGTCTTTAATGTGAAATTTAACCTAAAATTGCATAGCTCCAAATGTTTAGTACTACGTTTCAGTCCGCCATATTTCCATCACTAGGGGTCAGGGGTCATTGGTTATTAGATAGGTCAACAAATCACTGTCAATAGTATCATGGACCTTTCCCAGAGTGCATACATCATGATGGCCCATTTTTTAAATAAAGCATCCGTTCTTAGCTCTAAATTTTAGAGATAAGGGTATGATTTTGGATCGTGTACTCTCTTTACGACGAATTGAAACCGCGATGATCATATTTTTGGCATGGAGACTCGGTCCTCCGGCTTTTTCTTCCCTAAATAATTGTCATCATTCTTCAAGGAGAACCCGCACAACAAATAATATTATACAATATACTCTATAAAATATTATTGACACATATCGAGTGTTTCACATCTAACAGCGGACTTATCTTATAGTATATGGGGAATGTATTTTTGTGACAATTTCATAATACAAATCTTATTTTTTAAAAATATTTTTCTAAATCACAATTTTATGAGGATTTCAAAAATCATGGGTGTAATTTTTTAAATGTTGTTCTTGGGTGTTTTTTGGGTGGATTTTTGGTTTATAATATTTTTTTTAACTGATTCTGATATTTTAAAGGCTACCACCTCCCTTTTTTCTGCTTCATGTTTCTTTATCAACCTTTAAGTATTGTGTTTCAATAGTGTAATAAACTTTTTAACATGTAAAGTGCACTATAGACATTTTTTGGGCAAATTCTAAAATAATAATTTGGGTGTTTGTTGGGCGGAAAGTTCTTTTTCTATTATTAATTTTATGTCTGAAAAAGCTTCAGCTTACACATACATAATTAATATTTATCGACAATAAAGATGTGGTACAACAAAGTAATATTTGGCATATTTTGGTTGCAAATTTTTAAGAAGACCCTTGTTGACTTTTGTACCTAAATTGGATTTTAGTCATTATTTGGGTACATGAATTAATCACACTTAGTTTAACTTATAAATCGAGAGGACTGTTATTGAAGTATTGTAACTGTTCAGATAACTTATATCAAATATTTCTGACTCAACGATAGTTATACAAAGCAGGGTGATCTGTCTCCTCCATGACCCAATTGCCTTCTAAAAACCCCACTGGATAAAGCATAAGACATAGTCGTGAGGGGACTTTCAAAGAAAGACAACACTCCCTTCTGTTCACAAACACTCCAAACCTCTAAGAAGTACAAACAGAGGTTCAGTGATGTTCATGACTTTAAAGTCTCTGAAGAAGAATCAGACATTAATAGAATGTACATGGGTTATTTCTCAAAAAACCTTTTTTCATTATGGTACTTCAAGGTTTTTAAATTAAATTTATTTTGATTTTTCTAAGCCACAAAAAATGCGTGTTTAATTCGGCTGTTTTACACTGACTGGCCCTTGCAAGTGTGGTCAAGTTTGCAAATCAGACTTCAAGGCGGGCATTTTCGTGTCCGACTCCTGTTTTACAAGCAGTGTTCGATGAAGTTCTAAACCTTGTCATGCAATTTACATGGTTTGGTAGAGCAAAGTAAAGCCAATGACATAACACTCCCAATTATTCTGTTTACTTTGATAACAAAATTGATGTCAACGGACACTATTACTACACAAGCAAACTGTAATGGATAATTCAACTTGACTCATATTTAAAGTTAGTTATTTCATCTCATCGAGTCACTAGTTTGGCACTTACATTATTAATACCATTAACCCTAACGCGGCCGAGATCAATGAGAGGCAACGAAAACGCGGTACCCAGGTCGGAAAATGTTTCTCGTTGCATCTCTGCCGTCAACAACTATTTTTGTCGCGCAGGATGACTCTCTTGCACCCCATTGCATTGGGGCCGTCTTACCGGAACATGACGCGATTTCCATCTTTTCATCTGGGCCGTCTTCCTCCGCGGAAAATGACGCGTGTTCCCGTTGCACCTGGGACGTCATTCCCGGAAATGATGCGATGCGTTTCACTGCATTTCGGAGGGTTTGCGGCCCTCAGAAGGCGCAATGCTTTTCATCATCATCTGGGTTGACAACTGTGTCAAATGCCCATAGACAATTCGATATCGATGGTGAATAGCGCCACCATTTTCGATAAGCTACTTTTAATTATGCTTAAACGCATTCATGACGTAAACCGGAGCATGACGTAGCGTATAGCGCACGCAACGGACTATGACGTAGCGTAATAACGCCACTCACGACTGGCTAACAAATCAAATTTCATGCAGATCATGTGCAGTATGCATCCATTATTTATTTATTTATTTATTTATTTATTATCCCTGTTCTCATTGCATTCGCACGCGATGTTCCTCGTTGCATCTGGGACCGCTTTCCCCGAAAATGGCGCGATGTTCCTCGTTGCATCTGGCCTTCGGGAAAATGGCTCGATGTTCCTCGTTGCACTGGGCCGTCTTCCGGAAAATGACGGGCTATTGTTCTTCGTTGCATCTGGCCGTTATGACTTTACGCTACTATTCCTGTGCCGGGAAAACGGGCACCGGAGATGTCAATGAAACGCAAAATTTTGGCTCTCGTTGCATCTGGGGTCCGTTAAAAAATAAAATAGAATTGCACCTCGTTGCATTTGGTGGGCCGTCGTTCGGCAAAACGACCCGGTCCCGGGTAGGGTTTAAGTATCCACGGCATGTAGTTTACTTGTATTCTTGGATTGGGTCGTACTCAGTGCGCTCCTTCAAAAAAAGACTGCTGCAAATACTATAACCGCTGGGCGGGGTATCAATTCACAAATGTAGTACAAGCCAAGTTTCCCGAACATGCAATTTTTTCTTGCAGTACACATTTATTGTTTTCTGTATATTGGTTATATTTTAAAGGTATAATTTTATTCACGTATTGAGAACAGGCACCGAGAATTGGTCCTGTTGGGAGTCACTTTCATAACCATGAGCAAGGGTACCCGACAAACCCTGGATCGCTCCTCGCGGCTTTAGAGTAAGTGGTCCCTATAAAAATTTTTAAAATGAAATAACTAGAAAATATTGTTGGTTTGGGCCTCATTTCCCTTCACTAGACATTGGTGTCCTATTTAAGAATTGGTCCTATTTAGGCTTGCATGCATATATATTATATTGTGATTTTTTTTTTTATTGTGTAGGCATACATATTCATATTCACATAAAATTAAAAAAAAAAATTTTTTATTAAAATTTGTTATGTTCACATAAGCGACATCATACTTGGTTCATTCAATTTGTGGGCACATTTTTACCAGCTCCAAAATGAACCTTTCTATCGTTTTGGGGTGTTACCAAATGAAAGGCTTGCAAAGTCTATTTAAAATTGGGGGGGTTTAATTGGGGGGGTAGGTTTGTCTTTTTATTTGGACCTAAAATAGGAACAAAAGTCACAAATGATAAGAAAATGAAGCCTTTTCCAAACGGCTTGTTTCAGAGCTACTACTTGTTATGTTTTGACATCTTCTGTCTGAAAAAAAATTAACTTATCTTCACATCACATCGACGTTGATTTTTGGAGCCACCAAGAGTTGGCTTCGTTGTAGGGCCCCTAGAACTACTAAAGCTTAATCCTTGAAGTATATGAATATCAGTAAGGACAAACCTACATATACTGCGATATCATTGATGCCTTGAAATCTTATTAAAAAACCTTAAGTACTTGATGTTTTTGTTGTGAACGGTGGTCTTAGGACCTGAACTTTTGTTGCAATTAAACTAATTTTACTATATGGAAACTCAATTTTTCGAAATGGTGGAATCATGGAAAAAAATAGAGTTGTCAAATTTGAGCTTCTGGGTCAAAAGTTGCCGACATTTTATGAAAAAATTGGGACCCAAGTGCAAAATGAAAAGTTTACTAGAAAAGGTTCTCACAATCTGGATCATGCTTCAACTTAGGGCTTAAGAACTGAATTAAGCTTTAAATGGGGTCTTACGACTGTAGTTTTGGGCAACTTTACTGAGTCATTCAAAGTAGATCTATAGTCGCCCCAATTTCAAACTCAGCCACATTGGAGTTTAACAATTGCTTTTCTGTTTCATTCACCTTCACGCAATCAAGTTAATATGCACCTGCAGTTGCACTTTTTTCTATTATATCTATTTCAGTGTGTAGTTGAAAGGGGTTTTATTAAGGGCGTGCATACCCCTACCATGTCTGTGTCAGTCCATTGTCATGAGCCTTTTTAGTTTTATTCCAAAGGTATTTTATTTTTCAACAGCTGATATAACCACGGTTTCTCATAATTGAAGGTTACCAATCAAATACATAAACACCCAAAACACCCCACAAATGATAAAGTCCTGGTTCTTTTTTCTTCCCGGGTTACATTTTAATGCACTAAAGCTATTTTATGCAAAAAGAAACTACAACAAATCCATAGCCAAAATGAAATGAAAAATGTTTTTTGAACCCCCCAAACTAATCAAGGGGTCCTCGTCGTTTCGTGAATGATAGGTCTCATTTGAGCTTTGACCTTGCAGTGACCCTTTGACCTAGTACACAAATGAGGTTTGCATGTACTATCCGATAAACAAGTTTGGTTCCAATTGGAACTCCTCTTTCAACCAGGTCAATTTTTTCCCATTTTCAACCTATCTTACATCTTGATCCAATGACCTTTGAATTTGGTCCATGACCTTTGACCCCAGCAAACAATAGTAATCCCCACAGTACCATAAGACTAACATTGTGTTTAATTAATCCAGTTGAAGTTAATGCGGTATTAACCTTTTTTCGAACAAAACAGACGACTGACAGACTACATCAACCGACACCACAGCAAACATGTGACACAGTGGATTCCTAATGTCATTCTGCCTTGAGGCAGGCAACACAAATGATGCTTGAGGCAATTTCCATAGCGGTGGTAAATCCCCACCTTGGTAAAATCGTGTATAGATTCCCTGCAGTAACTAAACTTTTTGATGTAATAAAGATTTTAAATACTTTAGTATTGAAAACAGGTTCAATATTTCAACAATAGTCTCTTAATGTTTTGTAAGGTAAACATAATGTGATTAATTAAGGCTCCAAATGACCCAAATCCAATGTTACATGTAAAAAGCAACAAAGGGGTCTTCTTAAAAGCAACCGAAATGATGCAAATATACACTTTGGTTGTACTACAATCATTTATTTTATGATTAATGATAACTGTGTGTGTAACTGCGGCTTTTTTTGGTCATAAAATTTGTCTTATAATCAGAAAAAGAACTTTCTGCCCCGAAAACACCCAATTATTTTAGAATTTACCCCAAAAAAAAAAAAAAAAAAAAAAAAAAATGAAATAGTCAAAAAAAAAAAGAACAAAAAAAAACGAACATGTCCAAAGTGAGCTTTAAACATGTTAAAGTTTAATATACATGAGAACGTAATAATTTACAGGTTCATAAAAGAAAAGATAACAGCAGAAAAAAGTGCGTTTTAACCTTTAAAATATGAAAAATCATACAAAATATAAAAAATTTTTTTTACTTTTTTTAAAAAAAAAAACGCCCCAGAACACATTTTAAAAAAATGACACCCAGAGTTTCGGATTCTACATAAAATTCTGTTTAAGAAAAACCTTGGGTTGCAAGATTGGGTATATGAAAAACCGAAACCAAAAAAATTCATGACATTTTCCCCATGTACTATTGAACCATAAAAATGAATTAAAACCCATCTAGTCTGACCATAAAGCGCTATTTAAATTCGCGCTGATGTATAACTGTTCTGCTATAACGGGTCGCACGTTTTGCTCAACAGGCCTGATAGTAATGCACATTATGAAAGCGTCACGTGAGAAGGTGTCTGACGCTACCGTGCCGTGATCTCGCTTAACACATATACATATCCTATACACTAGCGTGAATTTCAAATAGCGCATGGTCAGGCAAATTGTTTTTAACTTCATTTTTAGGGTAAGTATAATTCCTGTTTTTCCATGAACCACTCGTATATGTTCAAATAATTATTTTATAGCGTATATCGTACGTGATTCTTAGTTCAGGTTCTCCTTTAATCTTAAACAGCTTTAACATTTAAGGTCATCTTAACCCAATTTCACACGTAGCTTACGGCTTAAATACACAAGAAAGGACTGTTGCACCACCCCCATGACAACATCGAACAACCTGTGAACGCAACGATCATACGGCAACGAGACGCGAGAGCTTCAAAACATAAAAATAACATCAATAGACAGCGCGTACTACTGGTTCATTGTCGAATTGAACCGCGGGCAATCAGCAATGAAGCTCTGAGACGGCGGTTCTGGCGAAGACGGTCTGGAATTTTCACACGGCCGTAATTCCCCGCTTGCTGATTTGATGCACTGTGACATTAGGCTCTGATATTCAGCTATAGTGAATGGGAAAGAAACTCGTGATCGGACCGCAAGCAAAATGGCACATGTCAGAGCCCTGATCTTTACGTCATTACATCAATGGCCGTGGGACATGAAATGGCCAAAGTAGTTACACCTTGCTGATAAAATTCGATAATTTGAAATGAAATTTCAACCCGATGTCTTTCCACGTTGCCGCATTTAAACACCGACATAACAAGCAAGCCCAACAGGTGAGAACTTATAGTCTACAGGTATATGTGCACCAAATGGCGCATTTTGTGGTTCGACAGTCGCTCTGCACACACGCTGGGTTAAACGACTCTTTAGCTGCCAAGAACCCCTGTGACTTTGAGACATGAATGATTACGTCCAAAATGTTAAAAGATAACACTGCCTGAATCACATTTAGTGGTGACTTGTACCACTGCTCCCAATCACAAATATGCAAATGCCATGACATCGGCAGACAAACACAAACATCTCCAGTACAAACCATGTGTAGAACAAACTTACGAGGCCCAAATCGAAGTGGCAATCCTTGGACCATCTGGTTCCATCGTTGTGTCAAATAATGTGCCGTGTATGTAGAGTGGTATGCGTTTTTTGCATTTTTTTTTGTCGACATGTTGGTAAATCGTACCACCCGATGGCGACAATTGCTGACAATCAATCTTTTGAATGCCAATTCTCATTTGTTTTTATTATACTTTAGAGCACACAAAGGTTTAGATTGAGCAACTTGTATGGAAAACAAATAACCTCACTTTGACTCTTTCAACTCCAACACTTACTACGGGGGGCCCCATTGGGAGTTTGGTTGAACTATTTCTAACGCAAAAGTGGACCAACCTCTGGAGGTCATTGGGCTATTTATGTTATATATATAACAAAACATATTTTCATAGATTTGTTAGAATTCAGTATTAAAACAGGTTACTGAGGTGAAGTAAAATAGGGTTTTTTTTTGAATTCAAGATTCCATAAAGTCAATAGGCAGTTGGAATTACAATTATTTGATTGCTGGAATAGGCCGGTTACAAAAGTGAAAGGCTCCTCCATGAATCATTTCTTGTCGACAATGTCCATGGTTGTAACTCCCATGTCAAAAAAACCAAAGAGAACCGATAAACGCATTGTCGCTAACCCAACCAAACTTGCGAAACAAACATCAACTAAATGTCGATACCAAAGAAACCCTACACATGTATGCCTCTAACAAAAACCTCTAACAGGCCCGTACGCATGGGGTGCGGTCGCGCCCCCAATCCACAAAACTGGGAAAAAGGTCCCCTTCTGAACTGATTGTTTCATGATAAAATATCCAAAATTTAAGAGAAAGGGTGACGAAAAAGTCCACTTTTTGGGATGGACCTTTCAACACGACATCACGTCCAAAAAGGACCATTTAGGGGTTAGTCCATGTTTTTTCAAAAGGTCCACTTTTTCGAAGACCCCGCAACCCCCGAAAAAAAATCTGCGTACGGCCTCTCTCATCAACTCCACATAATTTGCTAGGTGTAAGCACCATGGTTTATTTCACTCACGGAATCAATGCAACATATAGTTAGTACCAGTAAACAATTTGTTTGTTTTATGTTGTAGTCGTAGAAAACAAATTAAGTAGTAAGTATCACAATGTTTGCATCACTCTTTGAAACTGCCAACCGCAACCACTTTACCAAAACCAGCCCATTCTTCACATCAGCACCTGGTGCTGTGACAGATGGTCAGGCGCTGAGTCCGGCACCCTCTGGCACTGTGACAAAACACGTCATTTGCAAGCTGCTTCAACGGTTGGCGTCGAAGGTGTGGGATTTCTTTTCTCTACTACATAGATTGAATTGTTATAGTGGAAACACTGGATCATCCATTCATAGTCATGCAAATACATGTGCTGTGGGGCTTGATTATTTATAGTGCTAACCTCATGTATGTTTAAAGGTGCTTGTTCGATTTATGTCCATTGTGTTCTCTACTTGATAGAGAGCCTGGCACTTACTAAACACCCCATCAATTTCCGTGGGAAACAAACTTGCGGTTTTGAATGGTAAGGAATTGCAATAATGCACGTTGTAAAACCCTATTCAATACTTCGCAAGTATTGATGGTTAAACCACTAAAAGGTGTTTTTTTGTGTATACTTAGGAATGAAATGGATTTGAAGGGCTCAAATTTCAGGACGACAAGGAAAAAAATACGGCCTTTCATCTGATATCAAATCGATACTAACTTCCAGATAAGTCAGTGGGGTCCCAAAGACGATCGAACACACGCCCTGTAACAGCAAATTCGCCAAGCTTAGAATTCCTAACATTGTAGGGTAAGGCGAGTGGTTTACTAAACTAAGGTTGTGAAAGAGACTGTGCTATGGTCCCGTCACCATTCCTTTTCTGAAATACATGTAGGGTCTACATCACGCGCACGAGAGTTTGCTGCATGTAGCACGCGACTTTGCATTTCCTTTATATCTGTCATAATTTTGTCTGACAGAAGGCTGGCGTAGACTGACGCAGCGAACAGAAATTATGACAGTATAAATCCAGTCACTTAGAGCTTTTAAATTATTTAAATAAAGAGTGCACCAATTGGAAGGTAGAATGAGGGTTAAGGGGCATGACTTCCTATTTTAATTTTACCATCTTTATTTTTATTTTTTCTTCTCATCTCATTTGATGTGAGAGTGGGGGTTATAGGAGTGGCAATACAGCGGTGGCCAAGGGGGTTGGAGTCCCCACTGAAAATCCATTCCCCCTCCTGCCCCCCCCAAATGAGTCCTGAACGTAATAATGGTGGTTCACCTTGCCAAAACAGATTGTGTGTGATGCCCCCACAAATATATGTGTTGTCCCCCCCCTCCCGCCAGTGAAAATGTCTGATTTATATGCCACTGCTTAAGAGAAATGGAAACTTTTCTTGGGCTTATTATTTTCCTCCTCCCCCTCTCCACTAATTACACACCACGGATGTTGCTGTTTCTTGATTTTTCTTACATGTATTGTTCCTCTTCTCTAATCTCCTGTACAACAAGCTGATTTCACCAGCAATTTGTTTTTAAGTCAAATTTTTGAGAGACTTCAGCAGGCAATAATAAGTTCCAGTGAAATAGATAGTGAAATCTGCAAAAAAAATGATGGTTCAACCATCTGTTTGGACAGTATATAAAATCACACACCATCATTTTTATTTTAAACTTCCCTTTGTGAAAACATTTTGTATGATGGAGTGCCTCTCTTTGGAGAAATGATCACATAGAACTATTGTTATGAAGTTGGCATATAAAAATCATTTGTTAATTACAAGCTATGATGGCAATTTGGCATGATCCCTCACACCTCAAAACCTACTGACTTGCCCCATACTGTTGTAAAAAAAAGTGCAAGCGACATTTATGTACCTGATGTGCAGATCGGTCAATTCTGTGGCTCTTTTAGGTGTAGCAATGCCTCCTAGAAATGGCTTTGGTAGGGTTTTGTTGTGATAGAAGCTGACAAAACTTCCCACTAGAAGGATTTTGTAAGGTGTAGTACTTGGCATGCATTTAATTTTGCAGTTTTTCACACTAATTTCCATCTTTTTCAATGTTCCTCTTGCCTGTGCTTTATGTTGAGGTGAGAGTGGATGTTGTCGCCATGGTAATACAACACATATACACACACATGCATGTGTTTACCAGCAACAAGGCCCTATTAGGATATATCATCTCACCGGGGGACACGTCCTCCAAAATTAATTTTCCAGTTTTCCACTAATTTCATCCTTTTTTCAATGTTTTTCTATCTTCTTGCTTGCTGTGCTTTATTTTGATATGATAAGTGGATGTTGTTTCCATGGTAATACACCATATACCCATACATGCAAACCGTTTACCATCACAAGGACCTATGATGATATCATCTCACCGGGGGACACGCCTCCAAAATTAAGGGTGAACCACAGACACCAACAGGGGTAGCGCTGCATGGTAAAGTAAGGGGTCCAGTGGGAGATAATTGGACCCCTTAACCCACCTTTAGTCTGAAACAGGTTTCCAACCAGAAAACAATGGGGTCCAAATGTGAATTGAAATTGATTGGTAAAATTTTGGTTTCTCGAACCATGGCATAACTTCCTGAGCTCCACGTCAGATCAAAGTGTACTAATGCACTCCATTAATGAATGGGAGTTGGGGAGTGGCTCTTTAAGTTTAATTTTACCTTCAATCCCAAAAAGCCCTATCTCGACTTGTCACTTAATCTCCTCCCAAATATTTGACATAAAGACCAAAACAAAAACAAAAGAGAACTCAATGCAAGTTGCAAACAGAAACACTGCAAGCAAAGAAAGAGGGAAACAGAATGCCTAACTTTTATCTCAGAACAAGTTCACTAAATATAATTTGCTTACAAGCATTTTTTTGAATGTTTTTATTTCAAAGTTTGCCCTTTTCTCACCTTTGCATCCGAAGTTCCAAACATTTTTTGAGGCAACATCCACACAAAGGGCTTCACACAGGCCGTCAGTAGCCTAGGAAATACATCGCCAAGACAATGGTTTTTTTACTTTGAGCCATTACTCCGAAATGCCATAATCAACAAAAAACATATTCGCTACTAACAAAGTACAGGGTTTTGCATTTTGAAAGTTTACAAGGAGGACATTCTTGAGGCAAGTTTCGCGTCCAAATCACTTTAAGTCCGGTTTGGCCATTTTGGACTCCCAAGCATGGCTATGATGGCATACTCCTTAGTATGTCATGATGTGTTTCAAATGGTTTGCCGTTTGCCGATGGTTTTAAGGCTGTCCATTTATGGTAAATTTTGAGTTCAGCCAATGATTTTTTTGATTGCTAACCCAGTTCACCGCAACATCAAGGCAGTTTTAAAGAATTGAAGAACTTGTGGATGGAGTATACCAGTACCAAAAGAAACTCAGCTGAACAAACTTGGCGCTTTAGAATTTATGTAAGGAGGTTTGTGATAAGTCCGTACGACATTTTTTTTTATCTCTGGCAAGAAGTAAAATTGGGAGGTTTTCAATTCCACATAGCCGCACGGACGTGTGTTTGCATGCGTGTCCATTGAAATTTTGTTGGACCCCCCCAAAACCCCCTCTGATTGGTGGAAATGTCATGTGTAATAATTGCTATTTTTTCCCAAAATCTGCGTCCTTGACGCAGAAACGCAGAAAAACGCGACCCCTGCAAACCCAACTCAAGTATAGAACCAGCATGGAATATTCTACTTCCCCCCAACGCGGGGACCCTGTTTTTAATTTTTTTGAAATAATGTTGATTGTGTCATCACTGTGAAGGGGAAGTCTCATTCAACTTTTAGCAAACTTGGTTGTTCATTGACATATCTTAGCAACTTTGTAAAAATCATTTTAATGTAAATAGGGTCATTCCATGTCAATTCAACAATTCGAGTACACCATCACCTCTTTCTTTTTTGG
>JAMKCH010028163.1:0-61338 GCA_023653785.1 Ophioderma brevispina
TGTTGTGGAGGGTAGGGTGTTGGGGAGGGGATATCTGCAATCGTCCACTGTTTCTGCTTGCACAACTTTTTTGGGAACACCCTGTACTTACACAATTGCAATCTGGTCTGTTGCTCTTTGTCTTACAGCTATGCGCGAAAGCAGCGAGACATGTGGTTCGAGAACCGCCTTGTTTTAAAATATAATTCTGAATCTAGATACTTGCATTACTTGCTGTATTGTTTCTATGATATGCCTCATCTTCAGGGGGTCTTTTGCTGTTTGTGTTGCTATTTTGAGTGCAGGAGGATTGGGGAGACAGTATTTATTGTAATTTTAAGCTTGTAGTCCATTTAGTGGTGGTTGCCTTTGATGTCGTTTGTTGTTGATAATGCAATTTTGAGTTCGACATGTTGAAAGGACTGCCAATTTTTTGACATTCGACAATTGATAACAGCCTTACAGCCCTAGAGATATGTTTAAGGAAACCCACAATGAAATTTTATACAGGATGTAGAATGGAAAAAACAATCCAAATCAGTTGTCAACACTGTTTGATACTTTTTGTTTTATTCTGGTTTGGTCATAATTATTATAATTAACACTTTCAAACACCTATCAAGTAAATTGTGGATGGGGGGGGGGTACCCCTGGCCAATTTTGTCTGAATGTGTACTAAATACATGTACTAACACTTTAAACCTGTATACATCTTCTTGCAGGCATGATGAATAGATCCTTCCAATTGACATCCAACTAAGTGTCATCGTTCAACTAATTACCATCCCCAAGCTTTCCCTTCGTACTTGTTCCACCAGTGACAAACTCAATTCACAACCAAAGACATAAATCATCATGCGATATATAGAGAACTTGGAGCTGAGAGAATGGGTGAAAGAGAGCTTGAGGAAGACGATATTTCAAAAGGTAAGTAAATTAGAACTTCTAATTTTAACGCCAGAAACTACTGTTGGATTAAAAATTACTTGGACAGGAGATACACACACCTCTAGGCGCAACAAGCTGCGCGGTGGTTCGCGCATTCTTCGACCAATTACGCGTCGCGAAGTTCCTCCTGGCTCACGCAGTCCACGCTCGTGTGTGTTCGATTCTGTCCAACAAATTATTAATCAGACTGTAGTGACAATTTGTAAACCCAGAAATTTATTGGGGACCCTCTTAATTTTCAAACTTCCATGCACTGGTGCATGTAATCCTAAACATGTAATTTGAAGCCTGCCTACCTTTTAAATACAGAACACTGGGTGACAAGGTTTTACAATCATTCTGTTTGTTTTTTTCCTGTTCTGATATAGGCTCATGCCTTGGCCGTGCAAACTGGGTGTGAGATTCTCGTCAAACTGAAAGATGCGGCAAGTGCACATGATTGCCCTCTATATTATGCCTCCGACTCCCTCCAACAAGCCTACAGGAAAGATGGCGTCAGGGAAGAGGCAAAAAAAAAAAAAAAAAAAAATCCCCTGGGTCTGTCAGGCGGTAGGGGAAAAAGGTCAAGGGAAAAAGGTCAATATTGCACAGAAAATGTCAACATTGTGTTCAATTTATCTCGAGTTCTGTAATGGCTACGATGATGTAACTTGGTGGAAAGAAGCAGGTTGATGAGTTCTCAACCTGATTAGATTTTGGGTGTAAAATATGCTAATTAAGAATCTAATTTGCATAATTTATGAAATTTTTCCCGCAAGGCTTGTGTACAAGTTTTCTGGAGTTCTGTAAGGCGTATAATAATGTAACTTGGTGGAAGGAAGCGGCTGAGGAGTTCTCAACCTGATTAGATTTTGGGCAAATTTTTTTTCAGTTCTGGTTGTTACACGTGGGTCATTTCTTTGGGTTGCCAGCCTGTTTACATTTCTTGGAAAATGTTTAAATACGTAAAATTCAATGTTTCGCCGCTTTCCAGACCCCGTATGGGTCCCAAATTTAAAATGTGGTCACATGATTTTTTCAAAAATAGTGTTGCCAAATTGAGTAAATTCTCATATTTTTACTAAATTTAGTGAATTTTCAGGGATTTTTGCATGATGAATTTTAAGATTTCTTGAGTCATTTTGGCGAGTTAGTGATGGCCAAAATTAAGGGTGGACTGGTGCAGTTTTTGTTGTCACTTAGTGATCGCGATATTCGGCGGGGACATATTTTACGCATCGCGTAAATACGAGTTCGCCTTGTTTTCAAACTTCCATGCACTGGTGCATGTAATCCTAAACATGTAATTTGAAGCCTGCCTACCTTTTAAATACAGAACACTGGGTGACAAGGTTTTACAATCATTCTGTTTGGTTTTTTCCTGTTCTGATATAGGCTCATGCCTTGGCCGTGCAAACTGGGTGTGAGATTCTCGTCAAACTGAAAGATGCGGCAAGTGCACATGATTGCCCTCTATATTATGCCTCCGACTCCCTCCAACAAGCCTACAGGAAAGATGGCGTCAGGGAAGAGGCAGGGGAGATGTTTGTGTGTGGAGAAACCGGACTTCCTGTGTTTCCAATGGTGGACAGTTCTACACAGAGCATTAGTGAACAAAATAGCCAACAATCAAAAACCTCCGTAGCAGGGGATGATATTGTCATATCAAAAGAAAGCGTTGATAATGTAATGGAGTCGGCAACCCCAAGTGTTGATGCTGTAAATGAAACAGCAGTTCCAATGCAACTCTCATTAGCTACTGACTCGGGTGAGAGTATAGAACCAAAGCAGGAATCTCAGACGGATGATTTTACAACACAGACAACTCAGGACTCGCAAGACAACACTTTATCAGATGTAGTTGTCAAACTCGAAAGAATGGACGAAGACGAACTCAATGCAAGATTAGGAGCTGGTGAGCTGTCTGAACAGCCCGCGGATGAGCAGGCCTCATTTGAACAGTTTGATAACTCGGTGACTTTTGATACTGGACAGGAGGACACAAACATAGGCTCTCAGCCTTATCCAATTATGTCGCCAAAACCCTACCAGTGTGGAGTGTGTGGGAAAGCATTCCGGAGTGTACAGGTGTTACAGAAACACACACAGACATTTCACATGAGGCCTCAAATGACTGGTGCTAGAATTAGAGGGAGAGGAAGAGGTCTTTATCATGCCAGACCTGTGGGACATAGGCAATTGCAAGCTTCACAAGCAAGGTAAGCCAGATGAAATGTATTAAATGTGATCTACTGTAATTACTTGAAAAGAAAACCTTTTAGTTAGTGCAGTGTTCTGGTGCACAAACTTTTAGTTCTCATGCGGAACCGTAAAGAAAAATGTAACCCCTCTGTTGTCAAATAGCCGGTTATACTTTGTCCGGCCAGAAGTAAGAGCAACGTAGTCACCTTCCGCGCAGCTATTGTACTTGCGTATCGAGCACGCTAACTTTGTGCGCTCGCATTTACAGCTTGGACTTAATGCGATACGCACGTTTAACACTGCGTGAAAGCTATGACTTCACTCCTTCTGGCCGGACAAAGTATAATTATGTCTGCTCTTTTTGAAATGAAGTGAGTGAGCAGAGAAAAATGTTGTCATAGCAATAGATTTATTTGGTACCTTTACTAAATTTGCATATTTTTGAATAAAGAACAAAAATTGATCTAGACTTGTCCAGATAGTTTTCATTCTTTGAATAATTCTGTGTTTGAGATGATATTTTTTTTTATAATAACAAACTGTCTCTCTTTGTTTTACAGATATCTATGTGTATTGTGTAACCGAAGCTTCAGATCGCCGGATCTCTTACAGGACCACATGACCCGCTCTCACATGAGCCATGCTACTCCTGTCCAATTGTCCACGTCACAGGGCAGCTTTGATCCCTCGTCGGCTCAGACATCGCAAGCTCCTTCAACAGCCACATTACAGACTCTCCAGCAGCAACAAACCCCTGGCTCAACATTCCAATCCCCTGAAGACGCAAGTGCCCAATTCCAAATATCACAAACTCAAAGTACCCCCAGTGCCTTTAACGTGTCCGCTGCCTCCACCAGTTCATCAACATTTGCTAGCCCCACATCCACCCCCATATTCAGATACCGACAACGGGTCAGTCCTCCAGACCCAGTACTTCAGCGATTGGAACACCGCAGGCGCAGAGCACCCCAAGTCCAAGCAGGGTAAGTACTCATCTACGAAGTAAAATAAGTATGCTGATCTGGCTGTCCAGCTACCATCTGTTTACTCCTTTAGGCCTAGATCTTTGTAGCTCTGCACAGTGCTTTGGACATGCTTTTCCTGATAACATCATAAAAATAGGTAGAGGACTTTGTATGCAAGATATGTGAGAAAGGAAACACAAGACATGTGAAAGCAATGTGCAGTGTTAAGGCCTATGTAAGGAAAAATACATACAACAATTCCATGGAAACTGAAAAAGGGGAGTTTTCTCTCAAAAGATAAACACATCAGAGTCAGCCCTGTAAAAGCCCTTTTTGAGATCGGATGATGCAATCTGCACAGCTAAGCGGGTTCTTATCACACATGCCTCAATGGATATTGATAACATTTGGGTGCAATTTTCTTGGGTAGAGGGATATAAGAATTACCAAGAATTTTGAGGTCAAAGGTTATTTAGGGGTCATAGTTGAAAATTCTGGGAGTGCTACTTAAACAGATTCAAATGGTTACTTACTGGAGTTACTGAGAATTATCCTCGTGGATTGGAACATGTTTTTGTTTTTTCGATAAGATAACAAAGGCATTGGGGAGAATTTGAGGTCATTGTTGAAAAATACTCCAAGCACTTTCTTTTCCATAAAAGAAGTTAGCTTATGCTGCAGATGCTCAGAATTATGTTGTAAGGGGTGTCCATGGATAAAGGTCAAAAGTCATGTTCATTTGAGGTCATTGGAAAATATATGGTGTTCTGGAATAATAGGTCAGAGGTTATAAGCACTTTGACAAGAGTGCTTAGGAGTTAGGACAGAAAAGGTCATAAGAATGATCCTCGTACAGTGTAGGAGTAAGTTATGGGTACCTTATAATGGTCCAACAGAACTTCATGTACATTTTGTTTGTGAAAGCAGAGGTCATCTGTCCGAGGTTGAAGTTGACACATAGACTGAAGGTCTGTTCATACTTCACTGCACTGCACTGGGTCATAGTTGAAAACGGTGCAAGTGCTACTTACAGATGGCGTTTTACTGGAGTTGCTGAGAATTGTCATGGAGTGGAACATATGGGTTTTTCTTTCGATAGGAGGCCAAAGGCATAGCATGGGGAAATTTGAAGTCTCCAAGCAGAAATTTGAACTGTTACTGCTGCATTGAGTCAGGTGGTTTTCATGCATTTAACTGCACTGCAGTACAGTGCAGTGAAGTACGAACAGACGTTAATGACTGAAAGTGCTGGTGGGCTACTGCACCATTGGTGGTTTAGCCTCGGGTTTTCTTCTGAATTTGTGTTGAAGGCTCTCGCTTGATTTCAGGTACATGGAACCGTTGTATGTATTTACACACAAAGGCAAGCAGAAAGAAGTATTTTGATGGTGTTTTAAATTATGAAAGACCCAATTTTGATGCAATCTTAATATAGCAGACTCAGTAAAAGCCCAAAGTTAGAATTTAAGCATTCATATTTTTAGCAAAATTGGAGCACAGAGCAGTGACAAATCAACAACAAAAATTGTTGGAAGATATTTGTGACTAGATAGCAATGCCAGACCCACACTTGGATCATGCAACCTCACTTTAAAGGTAACAAATTGGGGCATCCTTGATTGGCTCAAGGCTTTACTTCACGTTCATTGCTGCACTGTTTGAGTTGACATGTCAGAATCAACATTCCCAGCTTTAATTTGATCCCCGCCTGTAGTGCTCCAATTTCAAATACCTTAAGATGTATGCACTGGTGCAGTTATCAAAATTCATTTTGTCCACTGCAGGATTTTGTGGCAAACTATGCCCTTAAAGACATTTCTCAAATTGTTGGATATTTTTCTTCACAATGCTTTTTTTGTGGGGTGGAAAAATGGAAAATAGTCCAACACTTAATGTACAGAGTGCCAAGGGGTGCAGAATTTATTTATGAGTTAATGTAGCTGAAAGATCTTTCAAATAGCTAATCCTAAAGGGATTGTCGGTAGGCTTGTGTGAAGAATGTCAAGCTCTGGATGATGCACCCTGTGATATAATTGGCAGTCACTCAAACAAAGATTTAGCAGTTAGGCTCTAATCAGTACACATGACCTCTGCTTTCATAATACAGTTTGATGATTAGACATGGTCTATTTGAATAATGCGCTCTGGATCTTTATTGTCTATTCCACCCAGAATTCCATTAGAAATGCTTATTTGATTGTTTCCATGACCATGATTCACATTGTTTTTCATTGGTGGCACTATTGATGGTGCAAATGTGTTAAAGGTGCAACGAGAGATTTTGAGGCACCCAAATTTTGTGTCATAAGTAGAATTTCATATAGATTAGACACTTCATAGATTTCTTATACCTTGTATTTTGCTTCAGAAATGTCTTAAAAGCGAGAAAAAAGGTGATTTTGATTTGCTTATATTTCAATATAAAACATAGGCTGAATTTCGTATTTGCTCCTATACGAAATTAGAAATTTCACAATTTTATACCAAGAAAACATTTCTCACAGCTTAATCCTTTCAGATGGTGATGTTTTGGATAGAAAGCTTTACATCAGGGCAAAAATCAGTACTTTCTATTTTTTAAGGACACCTGATATGTGAAATCTCTCGTTGCACCTTTAAATTTCTGGTTGTAAACCATCAGAATTTGTTGATTTACATCTAACTTTGTGATTTTCAGATCATTTACTCTTGACAATAAAATTATTTACAAACAAGTTTGATACCATGAATCTGTAGAATACTTCATTTACTGATACCTTCAAATTGATGTTATTGAGGGCTTCAACAAACGTCAGGGTTAGGTCAGATAAACCTCTTTTTCTCGCTTCTGCAAGTCACCAGATCAGCTGAAAGCTGCCATTTTGGTTCTGATACCCTTCCCTGCATGCTTCAATGTCTAAATCATCAGTGTATGGCAGAGTTCACTAACTGTACCGGTAGTTGTTTTATACAATAGTCAAATTATGAGTCAGAGTAAATCCCAGTTCTTGTAGAAAACCGCAAGTGACAAATTCGTAATGTTGGTTTACCGAGAAATAAAAATGACATTCTAATGGAATTCCAGCTGTGATAGACTGGTAATAGTGGAGTCTTTGTAAGCATAGCCAAGTTTCCTCATAGTGTGTAAATTTACACCACACATCAATTCTTTCTGCTTGCCAAACACAAAAAGCTCTTGTAGCTGAACACCCAGACCTAAGTTATTGCATATGGCAGGGTCAGAATACAACATCCGGGTGCCACCGGCATTTGGACTTGGTTCTTGCTTTGGTTACGATGAATGAAAAAGTAAAATTAAATTGTCATATGATGTTGGAAGATTGGATGTTGTGTTCTGAAGCTGCCGCTCAGAGAACTTGTGAACACACATTGAAACGCAGTCCATATGCTAAGATTTTGCACAGGTAGCCTTTACATTGTATGTGGTTATCTCATTTTTGTTAATGAGAAGCAGCAGTTGAGCTTTGGCAGAGGAGGCGCAAGTGTGGCGCATCACTAATCCCTGTTAATTGATTCCGTTGAGATTTTTTTCACACTGAGTAGGTGATCGATGGACTTTTGGGATCGATCCATCACTGTCTGTAGGCTTTATATTCATTATAATACTTTACCACTGTCACTGTTGCGCCTCTTCAAATAACAGCACATACATGTATGTGTCTGCTACATGCACTTGTGTAGGAGACTTTTCGCCATTCCTTGTTCGACTCGTTAAATGTAATGAAGGTTAATACACAATTTCTGTGCAGAAACGAACCAAGGTGATGAGCCAGATCATTACAAAAGTCAACAGCAAGTAATTCCTGTAAAAGAATAATATGTTAAAAATGCTGCTTGGTAACCTTTTTGTGTCGCCTGCCCTAAGGCAGGAAGACACATAGGGATCACTTTGTCCACTGTTGTTGATGTCTGTTGTTGTCTGTTGTTGATGTCTGTTGTTGTCTGTTGTTGATGTCTGTTGTTGTGAAAAAGGGTTAACATTTGCCTGTAATATCCACATACATTAATGGATTTAAACCAAACTTCTGTCACAGGTGCAACTTGGCATCCCCCATTTGTTGATGAGGTCAAAGGTCACATACCAAGGTCAAAGGTCATGTGAGGTCAAGTTGTAAAATAGGCTGAAAATGTAAAATCGACCTCATCTGAAAAGTTGAAGTTCAATTGGAACCACACTTGGGTCATAGGTGCACCATGGGATCCTTCATTTGTTAATGAGGTCAAAGGTCACATACCAAGGTCAAAGGTCATGTGAGGTCAAGTTGTAAAATAGGCTGAAAATGTAAAATCGACCTCATCTGAAAAGTTGAAGTTCAATTGGAACCAAACTTGGTTTATGGTGTTTACATGCAAACCCTCATTTGTTTGAGGGTAAAAAGGTCACATATCAAGGTCAAAGGTCACATATCAAGGTCAAAGGTCGTGTGAGGCCTATCATTCACAACCCGCGACGGCAGGCGACATAAGCGGTCCGAGGACCGATGTATTTTTTTTGTCTGCGCACCTAAAATTCAGAAAATGGCTGCAATAGTCTTAAAAAAATGGCGAAATGATTGCAAAGTCGACCGATCACCTGCTAAGTGTGAAAAGCCTTATGTCAAGTATTTCCAAAATTGTTTACATTCTAGGAATCTTCAAGGGGAAATAGTGAAAAAAAATATTTCTCGGCTAATTAAGCTTAACCTTGGTCAGTCATCACAGAATACTGAGTTGTGGTCCATCATTTAGTCATTATACAAACGGCAGAATGCTTCTTTCAGGCTTATGGAACTGAGGATAACCCTTGCAATGGAGAGCAATGCCTGCAACATTATCGAGCTAAAGCTCCCATATCGCGATGAGCCAGATTATTAAAGAATAAATATAATTTTTAAAAAATGGTGCTTCTGCTAAAAAAATGCTCTCAATGCAGCATTAATTGATCCAAGTAACAATAGCAGCTTACATGGATGTCTATTTATCAGGAATTCAGCATAGTTTTGCAGCATTTTTTTCAGTGGATTTTGGCCATATGATAGCAGGAATCAAATCATTTTGGACAATTTTTGTTAAGTCTGGTATTATTTTCTGTGGAAGAAAATCAGAAAATATAGATCTGAAAAATTCATCTCCTGCATGCATAACAAGTTAACTTTTCAGTATGGGTAATCTTGGAAGTGTGGAGATCATGAATCAACTGGGAGTTAAAGGTGCAATGAGAGATTTCAAATAACCGGTGTCCCTAAAAAATGTGAAAAATCTGATTTTTGCACAGTCTCTATCAAAATATCCCCATCTGAAAGGATTAAGCTGAGAACTGTTTCTTTGGTACAAAAATTGTGAAATTTCTAATTTCGTATACAATACGAAATTCAGCCTGTTTTCTATTGAAATATAACATAATACAAATCATCTTTTGTTTTCATTTTAAGTTATTTCTGTTGCCAAATAAAGGGTAGGGAATCTATTGTGTGTCTTATTTATATGGATTCACTACATATCACTACAAATATGGATGACTTGAAATCTCTTGTTGCACCTTTAATCAATCTTGTGCAATACCTTGTGGGTGCTATTAAAATCAACAACAAAATTACCGAAAATCCGATGGCGATATTTGGTGATGAGGGGATGAGGTAAACAGATAACAAAATTTTGCTAAAAATATGGGTTCCTATACTTCTGCCATAGTGGTGCACAAGCAGTCACATCAATATAATATCAGCATAGCTTAATATTAATAAATTGTATTATGGACAGGTGTTTCTTTGTGTGTTTCCAAGTTCATCCAAGCACCTAGATAAGTTCTCTCTTTGTGTATCTATACATCATCTGGCCTGAACTAAGGAGTGATGTCTTAACTCCAGCGCAGCTATTGGGCATGCGTATTGCGCACACAGACTTTGTACGCTCGGGATTACAGCTGCGGCTTACTGCGAATCGCACGTTTATGGTGGCGTGAAAGCTATGACGTCACTCCTTAGTTCAGCCTGGTCAAAGTATAGTTTGTCATTGTACATACACAGAACCACTTGGTTAAAACCTAGGAAGGACAGATTGTCAAAAACTCACCTGGGAGGCTGGCTGCATTTTCCATTTCAAGTTTCAGGAATGAACTTCCGATTTGCACCAAGAAATGTACAGTGCAGACTGTATGAAACATTACCACAAGTAATTCTAGAAATGTAATTTGCAGTCTTTTAAAAAATGTGATCAATTTTATCCAAATGTTTGGCAGCATGTTTGGGTACATTATTTTTAAGAGATTTTTACCCTTCATTAGACCTAAATTACCAACTAATTCCAACTTAAGGAATTACATGGGCTGTAGTACTACAAATGTATGTTGAAGTGCAAATAAAATAAGACCACTTAATGGATTACAGTGCCACCTCTCAAGTTATTTTTTGACCATATGTGTGATACTGTTTGTCGAGATTACAACTTCAAATACATGGATGGTACATTGTGTACCCACACTTATCATACTTTGTGTCATTCCTTGGTACTTTTAATTGGATAAGTACCTCAAGATGTGGCAAATATGCCTGTATCTAGTTTGTAACATTAATTTGCATAATTAGCAACATTTTTTTTGACAATGGCATCTCTTGAGAAGCGAGCTTGATAATGTTATGCAGGGGCCGTGATTGAAATGGCAATTTAAACAGTTTAATGTTTCTGCATCTAAAATTTTAAGCTTGAAAATATTTTTGCTTCTGTGTGAACCAAGTTGAATAAAAACTGAAAACTGTGAGGTGAGGTTTGGGGTCATGCGGATTGTATCTCAGATTCTGTATTAGGTGCAGGATCTAGTCTTGCCTATAATACAGAATCCTTGACTAGAGAATGATCACCCCAAATTTTTTTGCTTAATTGCACCAGACAGGCATCGGCTGCGAATTGTTTCTGTGACCGTAAGGATGTACATTATCATGATTATACTTGTATGTGAAGACTACAGTATCACACTTTCCTACTAAATACCCTAGGTGTACTGAGTAAGGGATTTTACACATTTCTAACTTCATAGAATCATTGAAGTGTACACCTACTCATTAAAAGAACCAGAGGAAAATAGAGAGACATAGCTTCCGGATTGTCAATTTCTCGAAGCACACTGTACTCTACATGTGTGCAGTACCTGTTTTCTGTGATGCCCCACATTTGATTTGTACATTTTTTTTTCTTATGTTTCTGAAGAAATTTGTATTCACTAAAATGTGAAGAGAATGTGATGGAAATCTGATCAAGTGAGGCTCTCTTTAAAAATGTCACTTGCATGTCAACAATGTCACAGGAATTTTTTAAACACAAATTCCGGCTTTATTCGACTTGCTTATGTGCTCTCAGAAGATAGCCAAGATGATGGCCACCAAGTGTGATAATGCAGCAAGCACGTTGTTTCATATAGTAAACCATACAAACATAAAGACATCGCGATACCAATCCTTGGAGTTTTGTTGGAAATTATAATTTGGAATTTGCAAATGATCTCCTATGGTTTTTTAGGATTTGTAGATTTGATTTAAGCCATTATAGATTTTGTACCTTTGATAGCTAAATCACCAAGTCATGACTTGAAATTTTTTAGTTATAATCTAAACACAGCCGTTTGAAAAATGCAACTCTGAAGTGATTCGTAAAGGGAGGAAAAACATCTTCCGGGCAACTCGTGAGATTAAACTTAAAAGCGGTAATTGTCATGCCTTGGCCTTTTGGAAATTATTTAAAATCCAGTTCGTTTGTCAATTTTTTTAGCCTCCTTAGATCAAGTAGAGTTGCACCTCTGATATGAGATACCGTAAAGATGCAAAAGTAGCGTCCTGAGAAAATCAAACTACTGGATCTCGAAACATTGTGGTCAGTATAAACTTACTACCAAACAGCGGCAACCAAGATAATAATTATAAGACATAAGGGATAAACATGATAGTCAATTTACATAGCTTTATATTGAAAGAACAATGAATCCCATTTCCTTTACCCAAATTTCTCCAAATCATTTTCTCACAATATTGTACTTGATAGGAATTCATGAAAGTATACTGGGTTGGTTTGGAAGTCATCCGGCCTATAATTAAGATAATGTGAGGAATGCTTTGAAATGCGCTTCTTGTAGGCCCTAACAAGGCAGGCCCATTATATTTTGTGAGCACTTAACAATTAACAATATTACCCAACCTTGGTTGGTGTCTCTGTGTGGAATCTGTAAATACCAAGTTCCCACCGAATTACCTTGTGGGGTATTCTTCCTCAAATTTTGTTAGAGTTACTGAAGATGAATACTAACAGTGATATAGATCTAGTCAAATACCGAAATCAGTGTACATGTATACATTCATTCACACTTGTACCGATCGGATGATGAATACCTGGAAAATGAGTGTTATGCAAAGAAATGTATCAGGTATTGTACAAAGTTAGGCACCATTATAGCGGCTGCCGGGGTGCTTTTGCTTACTTGAAATTAGTCTTCAGTGAACTGGAGATGCAGCATCTGACTTCTAATATATGGTGTTTAACCTACTTGTAATTGGGATTAGAGCCAGAGTGACTGTTTAAATAGTGGATGTGAATATGTTATTTTCACAAAGGAGTTCATGTAGTAGAAATTCAGAATAGATGAACATATTCCAAGGAACATAATTCCAAGTCATACAGCATTTCCGAAACCCGAGCTCCCGAGGATTTCACTCTTGAATGTTTCACTTACACGCTGGGAAAAAAAACTCCCAAGGTGTTTTCACTCTTGGGAGGATTTGACCAAGAAAGGTTGTCTGGGCCTGCAGCCATCCTAGGAAATTAATTTTTATCCCAAAAAATAATGAAGAACTCTGCCTTCCGACGCACTTTTCACCGACATTTGAAAAAGTCAAGGAAATTTGGACGACAGTGGCCTCATGGCGGCACAATGGGGAAACTCAAGGCTCTAAATAAATATTAAGACTATCAAGTGCACCAATTTGATTGTAACCGTGTGACAGGTGCAATGCTTAGGCCCATCACAAACACCTTTGCCGATCTGGCACGTGTCCATGATTGAATGAGATGATTATTTAAGAAGTATTATTGACGTCTCTAAAAACAAATCTGTCATATGATTTTCTATGGGGGTTTTTTATGACAGTTTATTTAGTAAATTGGGTAAGTACTCCTTATGTAATCATGGTCGGGATATAGGAGGTTGGGTGATAGGGTGATCAGAAAGAAAGGGATACTTAGAAGTTACTGATCAAATATTGCTTCAATTCAAATCATGCTGCAGAAATTTATAGTATATTTAACAAAATATTTTTTGATCATTATGGAAAACCCAAGTTGCCAGGACCTATTTATTACCCTATGAATTAGGCCTAAATGCTGGAAATTGCTGTTTGTTTCTAGACTTCCTGATGTCACAGGCTCGAAATTAAAGACTTCGAAAGGGGGGTGTTGTACTCAGATTTTTTGAACTTCAGAATGGTTATGCTGAGACGCCGGGGATGGAGTGAGGCTCATACTCATTTTTTTCGGGGGGGGGAGGGGTACGCATTTTTTTTTAGTTGAGAATCTTATGAATTTTTTTTTTTTCTTACACAGCTAGGTGGTTCATATCAATTTTTTTGGGGGTGGTAGGAGTGACCTTACCCATTTCTTTCGGAGATACATTGTGCCCATAGTTTTTTGCTGGGGTGGTGGTGACGTTTAGGCTGAGGGGCTATCAAAGTTGTAGAAATCAACCCTGTTGTTTCCTGATAATATTTGCTCTAAAACCATGCGTCCAGGCATTGGCTATTCCATATTTTTGGGGTTTGAGTTATTTCATGGTGTTTTGGGCCTTTTGGCATAATTTCTTTTATATTTAAATTAACTTCTACAATATATGCTATAAAGAGAACAATACTCAACATTGATGCCGCGTTAAATGTACATTATGGCAAGTTTTAATACAACACAATTAGGTTCACGGAAAAATTGCACTCGATCACGTTAAAATGTTCACATCCTTGGAATTCATTTTCATCCACCCTTGGAAACTTGGTCCCAAGAGTGAAAATCCCTCTTGGAAAATCTAACATAAAGCGGTCATGTGCATTATAGCTGAAAACTTCAAGCAATTACTAAAGGCAATGGAAATTTCTTGTGCAAACCTGTTCATGTAATAACCACTACATGTATGAAGATTTTTTTTTTTACGATAAAACTCAATTGTGAAGTGTTTGCAAATTGCTAAGGAACAACCTTGAGAGTATCATTTGATAGTGCATAGTGTTTGTCATGGGCTGTGTTAGCTGTGAAAATGTTTTCTAACGTAGTTTTTAACTTAAATTCCTGGGCAGTTTTGTCAATGTTTTCCGTTGCACAAAAGTTGATCCTCTTGGATGGGATGGGAGTTTTTTTTTGTTGTGCTGTCTACATGTATTAAAACAATAGTATGCAATAGAAATACAGGTACTCATGTATTGTGGCAATGAAAATAGCTTAATGACACACTGAAATAAAATTAGTTCATGTCCTCCAACCCCGTACACACTGCAAAATTGCCTATTTCGACGAAGATTAGTTAATCTGATTAGTTAATAAAGCGTGTGTCCACACGACACTTAATTTACGATACGATTGCGTACTACCCCATTAGGAAACAACTAGATCGAAACAAGCACGACACCGGGAAATACGGCCCTGGGATGTCACCGTCACGCATCACTTCGCTTAATCCAACGAAGCGTGCATACACACTACGGAAACTCTTAATCGAAACATTCTACCCTCTTCGTCGAAAGAAGCTGCTTTGCTTCGTTGAATTAACCGATTTTAATCTTCGTCGAATACGGGAAGTGCGTACACACTATACTTTCAGATTTTTTTTAATCTTCTTAAACGCTTCGTTCCGAATAAGAGTTTTGGTAGTGTGTACGGGGTCATAGTCATTTACACTCAGTTTAAAACAAACTGAGGGTCAGTTTGCCCGTTGAAGGTCATGCTACATGTAGGATTGAAATGTCAGGCCCACACACTACATTGTATACATGTTATGACGCATTTAAACAAATTAATCGGCATGTAGAGGGTGACTGGTTGGGCAGCTGCTTGTTTTCACAAAGATTTGACTGCGTTTCGATGATATCAATTTTAGATTCAGTGGTTCCATGGACCAATTGGGGAAGCTATGAGCCACACCTAACGAAGAAAATATTTGCACAAAGTTGATAAACACATTCCATGGAAGACTATTTTTAAGTGTCTTACTTTATATAAACAACGAAGTTTATGCAAAGATAGCTATTCCACAAAAACAAAAATGATCATAACATATTGTTACTAACAAATTTAGTAAAATAGGCAGTTGCATTGTTGCAAGTATTTACAACTTCAAAGAAATACATTTGTGTGAATGGTGCATTGGTTACAAAGTATGCACATACTGAAATGATTGTGAAATATTGGTCCTAAAACTAATACTTTATGTATACATGTAGGAAATTGTATTTCCTTGTCAAAGTAATTCTGATGTGGCATAAATCGTCATGAGTGCACCTCCTTACCATCAGTGTATTTATTTGTGATTTGAACGCCGAACGTAATCTTCAGGACTGAAATATTTGATAAATAGGTGTAAAATAATATCATCCCTGTCCTGTGGAATTTCCTTTTAGGAGAATATTTTCAAAATTGGACATTGTGTACTGGATAAATAAATTCCATGTGAGATCTACACCTTTGCATCAAGGAAAAGTACATCTATAATGTGGTGCAAAGGTCTATTTTTGGTGAGTTCAACTCGCCATGTAGTGTCGGTAGAAGTCACACCTTGATTCCAACACTCCTTTTATCTTGCAATCCACAGGTTGGAGGTAGTCAAGCTCATAGAGCAACCAAATACCTTCCTCCAATGTCTATGACAAAGGTCATGAAAGCCATCCTGCGAACAACAGGACCTGCCCTGACTCTAGGTTCAGTGAGGCAAAACGGAGCGCCATTTTTCCGCAAAATATCCCCAGAGCTTTTCCTGGAAGCAGCTGCACGGCTTCAGGCTTCAAATTTGGGTACTCTAGTGGAAGTTAAGATGCCAGGGAGAAAGACCAGCACTGTTTTTATCAAGAAGCCACCGGTGGAAGCAAGACTAGGATTACATCAGATGGGCGACATGTGCTTGATGGCAGAGTATGATCGACGCTACAATTCGTCTGTGCTCACCTCTTTTCCAAAACACATACGCAATGAACTGATTTGCCAGGGCCTAGTGCCATCAGGATTACTTTGAATGAAAATTGCATCATCCATAATATTGAGTGTTTGAAAGTTTTAACATTATCTCTACAATACTCAAACTTTTCCTAATTCATCTTGCAAGCGTTAACAAATTCAGCACTGAATGTACTTACATTCCTCAGAGAATCATCCCAATGAATTTTCCATTTTATTTTGAAATTCGCAGGTTAAAGGCAAGCAAGCTGTGCCACTTAGAAAAGTTATGAAAGCTATTCTAGCGACATCAGGTCCAGTCCTGACTCTAACGGCTGTGAAGCAAAACGGCCGTCTACTTTTCCGAATGTGGGCAGGGAACAGTTCGTTGCCGCTGCCGAGCAGTTTTACAGCCGTAATTTAGGAAGCCTAGTCAATTTGCATGTGCCGGATCCAAACCTAGATTATGTGTTCATCAGAAACCACCTGAAGCACAGGAAGGATGATAATGAACCCCGATTTGTGTCCGGAAGTGGAATACGAAAGCCGCTCTTTGCTCCCCTGCCTTTCGTCTTTTTCCACGAGTTTATGTGTAACGATTGGTGGTCCAAGGATTTGTGCCACGGATTTTTTTGGAACATACCAGTAAGGAATTTGGACATTAGCCATTAACTTTAATCCAGTTGTTTAATTCCGATTTTCCTAAAACTCAAATATAAGCTTATTACCATAGTACCATAATTTTGTACTCAAGTCAGAACATACAATACAAGATGTTCGCCTATATATCTAGATAAGGTTGTACTTATTGAAGTATTTTATATATTTTTCCTGGAAAACAACTTGCTGATAATTATCCATTTTATTTGAAACCCACAGGTGGCGGGGACGTTGGTCGCATAAGCCCTGTACAATCCACCATACCCGTGCCAATCACAAAGGTCATGACGGCCATTCTGCGCACCACCGGACCAGTCTTGACTCACATAGCCGTCAGACGCAACGGTGGCCCTATATTCCGAAAAATTAGCATAGAGCAGTCATAGTGGCGGCTAACAAACTCGGCTGCCCACTTTGGGGAGCTTATTGACATGCGCCGGGTGGAGGAAGACCAAGTGTGGTTTTATCAAGAAACCCCCAGCCGAAGCACATGAGCCTGGAGGCAATTCCCGGTCTACTTAACTCAACAGAATATGCGCAACGTTACAATTCGGCCTCTCCTTTCGCATCCCACCTACAATGTGCGGAGAGCTGTTGGCTAAGGGACTGGTACCGCCTCAGTTTTTCTAACTGTTCTGGCAAGGGACTTATCAAGATTTATTTTGTGACAAAATTTACCAGTACATACTGAGCCAAAATCAAGTTTAACCTTACCTTAACACTAAAAAGGACCTAAATGCCTGTGTTTTGAACTAGATGGTATTTAGCCTTTTGTACTGTACAACATACAACGGGCTCAAATTTAGCACTAGCCCAAATGCCAAAATGTTTCAAGCACGTAGATAATGCTGGCGGGCAAGTTGCAAAGTCGGGTACTAGTTAAAGCTAACCCTGTGAGGAAGTTGTTGACAAATTTTAAATGCAAGGCCTGCATACCACATGTCATGTATGTGGTAGAATCTAGTTAAAGCAGTAGAAAATTTCCAAATACATGTATATATTTTGTACAGGCAGCATGGCAGACACAATGTCGATCATAAAAAATTACTATTAATAGATACAAATTCCAGATGAAATGGGAATTTAATTTTTTTTTCTGTAAATATACATGGAAGACTAGGTTAAAAATAAAAATTGCTTTTTGAAAAAAAACCAATAATTATCCAATTTAAGAATGTGCTGAAGCACATGCACGTTTGTTTGTGGCCCTGCGAATTATGCATGGGTGAGTGTGTGTGAATATGCGGTGGGTGTGCAAATGTGTGTGGGTGGGTGTGTTAATGTGTGTGGTTTTAACTGTCAGACAAACAATGAGTTTAAACAGTGGTATAGGCCATTGCCTTGCATGTCGTGTTGCTACTGATCTGCATCTGTTAAGGTGGTACTAACCATAATCCCCTTGTTTTTAGAAGGAATTAGTGATTACATTTTTTGGATTGTGGTATGACACATGTATGTGGGCCCAATGGATCTGAAAGTGTGAACTCACACGATATATGTATTTTTCCCTTTTTCCAATCAATAATAGAAGTTGCGGAATTAAATATTAGTGGAAACTGAAATGTCAGATGATGCCAAGTATTAATTCCTAAACTGAAAAAGCAAATGTGCATCCTACTGGCAAGGAAATGGATGTAATAAAATACTGTATATTAATAACTCTTACAGGACTTAATTGCTGACAACAGTGTTTAATTTTAGTCTAAAAAATTATATACCAGTCCTGGTCTGTAATAGGCTTAACCCACAGTTGCTAAATATCAACTGATAAAGTAGTCAAGAAAAACAATATATCATTTGAACTGTTTTTTGTTCATGAGTTTTGGGGCCATTGTAATCTGTATTATGCACATATATGTAAGTAGAAAGCATTATATTTTTACAAGATAAGAAGTATGTTTATTACAATAGTGCTTTCTATAATTTAAATGGCCACAAAATTTATGGTAGTTTTCAGTACACTGATGAAAATTGTACATTAAATTTGGTCTTTATAACATTTTATTTTTATTAATTAGTAAAGCTGAAAGTTACGATATTGGAAGGTCAACTCTAATTTCATGAGGGGAAGAAAGGGGTGGTAATGTCAGGAAATGAACGTGGTTGCTGTAGTTGTGGAAGGTTTGGGGTGGCGAGTTTTCTTATTTTTTTTTTGTTGTATTTTTTTCTGTGTTTTTTGTTTTGAGGGTGTTGCCTTAAATTTTCTTCCTCCTTTGTATGCTTTTTGGTTGCATTCTCCACACATACATATTATATACATAGCCATTTCTATCACTGTTAGTTACCACACAGCTACATTTGTACCACCAAGTACCATGAATTACCTACCCACTAGACGTACACTCGCCGGCCAGGAGTTCTGTGTAGTTTTGCCGCATAGATGGATAGGTGTACACCAGCGGCTGTCTCCCCGTCGTGGAGTGGCTACGTGCCGTACACCGGCTCTCAGCGCGCGCCCCGGTATTTCTGCATGGGCCAATTTTGTTTTGAGATAGTTTTGGAGTATATTTGCATTTTTATTACATGTGTGCGGGTATATGGGGTTTTTGATGATAGCCAGTTTTGAATTTCGTAATGATTTTCCTAAAAACGTTAAAAAAATGCTAAACGAGAACAATGTTTAGCACCCTCATTTCATGAAATTTCACCCACTCTCAAATGGCGTCGTGGTACCGCGGGGTACTACGTGGTGCTGCATTGTCTACTCCGGTACTAGTCTACACAACATCCACCTTCTAGCCGCCTATTGGGCAATTACAGGGGGCCATTGGCGTCGGTACAGCATAGTAATAGAAGCCGAATGGTGATTTGTAGGGACTTAGCTCAAATGATGAGTAGAGACAACACAGCTAAGAGGACGGGTATCGACCCATTGGCCGGTATCACAAAGCGTGTTCATTTAACCCCGTGTTCATTTTAACCCTGGGTTAAATTTCCCATAGAGGATAACATAATTTAACCCATTATCGTGGGTTAAACCCGGTTTAACCCTGGATTAAAGTACACTCTTTTTGTGAAGACCGGCCTTACTGTTTTCTTTATATGTCGGTTCCACTCTAACTGCCGCTCACCTACCATCTGGCCACCCCAAACATCTAACTGGTTGACGGACTCCCCTCACACTTCTGTTACATCTATCTAAATACCTCAACAACAAAAAATTTCACAACCAATCCTCTTGAAAGATGATGTAATAACCGAATGGGTAGGTTCCACTTTTAACCAATAGCCGTTCTTTACATTAGCATAATTCACAGACTGGTAATTGGAAATAAACATTAATAAGTAACACAATACAAGAAACTAAATAACAACTACAATAGAAGTATATTAGCTTGATGACAGTAACCACATCACTGTATACCCAATAACTGTGTACTTTGGAAGTTCTATCTTGCAGCTACTGCCTCGCAATTAGCCCAGTGTGTACTGTGCAGTAGCTGCCACGGTAGACATGGTGTAGCTGCCGTATAGGCTACCACGTGAGTAAGAAAATGGCCGTGTAAAGCTTGTCCTCATACTAGTCACTATGTGAAAAAGCTAAGCTCAAATCAATGTCCTTCATATAGCAAATCGCAACTTTGTATGAAATTCTGCATGTGTAACTCTTATTATAGTATCATATGTTTTCTGTTACACTACACGTAAAAGGTTTACTACATCAAAATGAAAAATCTAATGTCAAATCGAGCAGTTTGGTAACTAAAGGGGGAAATATTTGCAAGGGTTTAATTTTTGCAAACTTCGCAAGTAAGAATTCAACCGCGAATATAACTCCTCGCAAAAATGTTTTCAACATACATTGAAAGTAAGCATTGTGATAGTCAATTGTGAATTTAGCACAACATAAAAACCTTGTCTCCATTTGCTAACAATTCTGCTCATGAAAATATCCCAATTTACAGTACTATCCTTAATTTCAGTTTTAATTAAAATAATACTTATGTTATTTTGTGAAGTCTCTGGGTCTGCCTTTTAATGCTTTTGTGTGCTGCATGTACATTATAGAAAACATTGAGCAAGTTGAACTCAATTATACTGTATATAGCTATTGGCATTGACAACATGTATACAAGCAGCTTTGATCTTTTGTATTTTAATACCATAAAATTTAGCATAATGATGTATAATGGTATAGATTAAAAGCGTTACGGTGCCCGCTACACTGCCAAAGATTAAGTGGATTACCTTTTTCTGTTTGTTGTTACATTACAAAACCAAACTTTAGTGGTTGCAATATTAAATTGCTTGAAACCCCCCCCCCCCCCTCCCACCCCCCCCCCCCCCCCCCCCCCCGCTCAAGGTTTTTTAAAGTAAAAAAAATGAATGTGGTAGGGTATACATAGGCAGTTACCGTGTTTAGCTAGAAAACACTTGTTGGCCATAATGAATCAGTTGGGTAACTGTACCAACATAAATTCTTCCAATATAGGAGAACAAAAACAAATTAAGAATTCAACAAAAGAGATGAAATGATAGGCTATTGCATTGTGATAATGCCCCAAACAGGAATTGTGACAGAGAATTGGGTACACATACACTTTACTGTAAAAATATATTTTGTTCATCACCAAATAGGCAAGACTCTTCACACTGCGAATTGATACAGAATATTGCAGCAACATTACTGCAGCAGATGCAGTGCGTGATGTAGCGCATGCTTGTGGCAAGAGGCGCGCGTGTCACACAGAATTACTTTCAAGTGCGGATAAACAAAAGCCGATTAATTTTTGCGTATTAGGTGATGAACTAAGTATAATAAATTTGATTTGTGAGCAATTTATTTTGGGGAATTTGCAAGAGACTACAATATGTTACCTGTAAAACACAAAGGAATATCAAGTGGCTTAATTACACAGAAGATTGATTTTAATCCAATTTTGATTTGCAAAAATATGTTTGCCACATCAAGGTGGGTTGTTGTATTGATGTATTTGCAAACATTTCCATGCGAAAGCAAGTTATTTTACATTTTAATTTTTTTTAAGATGTTATATTTATTAGGCAAAAGAAAAGATCTCATTTAGAGTTAGGTAAATGAGACCAGAAAATTGTTGTTTTAAATGAAAGTAGTTAAAAATGGTTAATAAGCACTTTGTGTTCAGCCCGCTTTCTGTCGTCAATTTTGGAGCGGACAAACAATTCACTTTTGTTATTTGAAAGAAAATCTGTTAAGTGTAAAATAAAGAATTCATGTAGCGTATGACCATCTGCTTTAACTGTTGTCTCTGTGCAATCATAAATGGCTGGCAGTACTTTAGTTGGAAGTGCATGGGGCCTTCCTCCTGCATGTTGTACATATACATGTAAAGCAACAAGTCAGGCCAAAATTTGCGTGACAAACTTGCAATATTTTTTCTTGCAGAGATTTAACAAAGTGAGCAATCATGGAAAAGTCTACTACAGAAGCAATCTTGTGACCACAAGAAGCATCATGTCTGCGATCCTGTTGATGGCAGGTCCAGTGTGCACGCACTCGACTATGAACACCAACGGGCCTCACTCTTTGCGAACCATTACTTGTGCTCAGTTTGTTATGGCTGCCTCAAATCTTGAAGAAGCCAATCTAGGCTTTATGTTCACTCATAAAAATCAGCGGTCGAGTTATGCGTTCATCAAGAAGCCGCCGTGTGAAGCCCAGGACGCACTGGCAGCTAACAGTGACCTTTGCACTTTGGAGGAGTACAACATCCGATATAACATGCGCCCTCCAGCAAGCATAATCCGAAAGTGGCAGGAGAAACTTGTAAACCTAGGACTGGTCCCAAATGAACATTTCAAATTTTGAGCTATGATGAAAACAAAAGGATACTTGAGAGAAACAATTCAGCAGAATTGGTAATTTGCATTTGAATAATGCTAGCTTGAAATATGAAGCTTAACAACCCTGGCTTGTTAATTGGTAAGAGCGCCGTGCTAGTAAATACAAAGGTTGCCGGTTCGAGTCCGGCAGGTGCACATGGTTTTTTCAACACTTGTGTTTGCTGGCCATCTTCAGGGAAAGATTAATAAATATTATGTTAGCGTGGTTGCTCTGGATTTTACTTACGAAATATGTCCTTATCAGTGACCAAATTGGTTGAAAATCTTGAATTGAGATAGATAACATATGCAACTTTTTTGACTTCAGAACTGGGAAGTAAAATACAATTGTTGATAGTGTCTACAAAGGATGTGTAGTAGTTGTAACATTGCCTGGGTTGTCGTATTCATCAGAATTGGATTTAAAATACAAATGTCGCCAAGTGTCTACAAATTGTTTTGACGTTTTCATATTCAAAATAACAAAACCTTGAAAATACTGTGAAAGCGATTCATGACCTAGGACAAGTTCATGAGATTCATAGTACTTTAAAATAACATTAGGCTTATCTTTTTTGATGAATTTCTGTGAATCATTTTTTGAGCAGGCAGCGTATGATGACTACATTCATCTCAACATGTGATCTATTTTTATGCCTATTTTTGTACTGACATATGTGGATGTGTGCAGCATGTAGAGTTAATCATTAATTCAAGGAACAAGAGTTAACGTAAATCGCCTCACAAATCTTTATACGACCAGATGTAAACTGAAGGTTATTTCCTCACCGTGTCAGAAGTATGTTGGGAAAGTAAATTCCATTAAAAATCACAAAATCATCAGATCTGTGACTGGCTTGAAATTGTTATATTTTTCAGACCGCTGGAAAATATAGAGGCAAGAATTGTTACAGAAGCAATCTTGTGACCTCCAGAAGTATCATGTCCGCCATCCTCTTGATGTCAGGTCCAGCATGCACGCGTGTCACCATGAACAGCAACGGGCCCAAGGTTCTCCGCCACATCAGCAGAGCGCAATTCTTGTCGGCAGCTTTGAAGTTGGAACAATCCAATCTGGGCTTCTTGGTGGATATTAAGACCCACCAGCATGCACGCTCAACGCTTGTGTTTGTCAAGACGCCGCCTAACAAAGTTCAACAAGGTTTACGTTTTAATAGCGATCTTTGCACAGTTGAGGAATACACTTTGAGATACAATGCACGACCGCCCGCGAGTATAGTCCGCAAGTGGAAGCAGAAGCTTGTGAGCCTGGGACTAGTCCCCGATGAACACTTTAAAGATTAAGTTCTACATAATGGAAGGAAGTGCAAACTGTGGGAAACATGCAAAAGGTCGCCTTGATGATCACGCCGATTTTCATTCCATGCAAACAAAACTGATAACATAAAAAGGTCCCAATTATAAATTGTGGTTTATGTACAAATTATATTTTTGTAACTCGCCAAAATTTAAATAGTTAGAAAAGATTTGATATCACAACTATAGTATGAATGTTTGGTTTAACATGTGCAGAAATGTTAATATCATTTAAAACAAATAGTTCAAAATTCACCATGAAAGAAAGTGTATAGGGACTTATTAGCAGTGAAATTCTAATAACTTGCATGGTAAGCTACTACATCATGTACATTCTCGTTTTCAGTACACAGTTGTCATTTCTAACATGTTGACTTTAACCAGTGAATTAAAAAAATGCACAGGTTTTAAAAGAAGTTCTTGCACAAAGGTTTAACAGTTGGTACCTCTTCTTGCTCAAGTATGACTTTTTTCCTTAACATATATATGCATCTGTTGTCAACGATAACAAAGATCTAAATATTACATGTGAGGGGTGTGAAGGGCTGCTTCAAATATTTGCCACATCAGCAGTGTTTCTGCATAAGATGTTCAGGTGTGCCTTGTAGCACATTTTTTTCCAACTCTAGTCTGGCTCATAATAACTTGCACATGCACATCTCGCTTCGCAACCGACAGCAATAACACTGCTGGATATGCGTGTTAACTCAGTTCACACAAGGCATGTACATGCAAATACAAGATCCATAGAGATGTGAATCTAAAAAGAAAATTATGCCAATATACCCCCATCAACATTTGCATTTATTGAAAAAAGGAAAACCAACTTGTAGTGCAGCTGTGTGGCATTCTACAGATTGTGATTCCTACAGGGTATTAGGGTTATCCATTGCAAAGGAGTCCAACATTCTACAAATGTTAATCATTTTTTATATTTCTCTGTAAAGAATAGCAGATCTATATCTTGAAACATTTCATTTTCCATCAACATTAAGGGAATGCACTGCAATGCTTATGGCAGCAAGAGACCTTTATAAAATTTAAATCAAGCAGCCTTTAGGTGGCCTAGCCATTACAAACTAAACTGATATTCTGTCAACGGAAAATTTTGAGCTTTAACTTGTGGATTCAGAAAGGTAACAAACTTTATGGTACTTGCTTTGTTGCTGCGTAACCGTAAAATAAGAAGTTGTTGCACCTTCATTGTATAGATGAGTTGACATGTGACGTCAATGCCGGGCAACGAATAAAGCACTGCCTGGCAGTATGTGTGAGCACCTGCAGGGCTTGTGCTTTAAAAAATGTGCGCTCAATCAGGCGTGATAAGGCTATGAATGCTGTAACTGTAATGTATGGGCATACATGTACTCTTCGCACCTCTAACAGGTCAGTAGACCAGGTGCTACATGTAACTTGTGTTTGTAACATTGATGTCACCTCTTCTATACTGCAAGGGTTAGCAAAGGCCTGATAAAAAGCCCCCCTTAAAGAGAAACCCATTAAATTAACACACACATTGGAAAAGAAAACAAATACAAAAAAAAAAAAAGCTGTGTACATTTATTTGAATGAATGTGTATTTTACAGTCTAAAGTTATAAATTTTATGATTCTTGGCCATTTGAAATGTCTATAATCTCTGTATCTTACTGTTAGTAGATTTGACCAAAATACACATGTACCTTTTATAATAACTCAGTCATGTGGATAGTGCCATCATTGGCATGCTTTTGTATGTTGATACCAATATCATTCCTGGCTTTCAAGCAAGTTGAATCCTCTAGTGATGTCATGGTGACATGTGCAGTCTAGTTTGAACTATGAGTGACTGTGCATGTATACCCAGTGCCAGGTTTAAAGGGCATTTGTGCTTTGACTTAAAAATGCACACGCTTGAAGTTGTTGCAATGTATACGCCAGCTTTGTGTATACACCTAATGTTAAATTATTTTGACATACTGCTGGCTGACGAAGGCACTAGTGGATTTCATTGACTTACATTACAATATTTCTAGTTATCTTTAAGTTACCCCTTACTCACTATATTAAAAGGCACTATCAGTGATCTACACAAGCAGTATAACTTGTTAATGAAGGACAAATCTAGTATTCTCATGTCATTTTTGTAACAAAGAAAAAAAACTTACAAGTTAGAACAAATCACTGAAAATGTCTTTAACTGCTGAAAAGAGAAAATGCTGTTGGATTTACTCTAATACATGTACTGGTAGCAAGTTGACAAATAAACAGAATAGAAACCTGAGAGTGAGCTTAACATTGTGTGACAACCTTTACATATATATGGTCTCTTTCAGAGCATCCCCAAACAATCGCGGAATCCGAGAAAGACGTTTTATCGCAGCTATCTGGTGACTTCAAGGGGTATAATGTCGGCAATCTTGTTGATGTCAGGGCCAGCATGTACCCGGCGAACCATGAACAGCAATGGACCAAAGCATCTCCGTGCCATTAAACTTGATCAGTTTGTAAATGCAGCTTCAATGTTACAAGACAACGACCTGGGCACTTTGATAGCTCTAAATTCACATCAGGGATGCTCGACTCATATCTTCATCAAGAAACCGCCACTTGAAATCTTGCCGGCCTTGAAGAATAATAGCGACCTCTGCACGATAGATGAATACACGATGCGATACAATGCAAGACCGCCTGCAAGTATAATTAACAAGTGGAAGCAGAAGATCGTTGAGCTAGGACTGGTTCCAGAAGAAAATTTCAAGGAATGAACGGAAGCCAAGAATGTGCGGTTTTTTTAAAGCAGTCTGCATTTGCAGTTATTTTTGTATAAATGAAAATGGCTTTACTGAAAGCAGGACCAGTGCTTTGAACATTAGAACAAAGCCTGTAGTTGTACTATTTTATCAAGCTAAGGACATTTTAAGGGAGTAATTGGGTTTTCAGTCTTCTTCAAATATTCATGCATGTATGCAAGGGTGAGCAGTACCTCCATGCTTAAATGAGATCTGCAGGCACTTCTCCCACAAGATTTCTTACACGCCTTTAACATTGTCTCTTTCAGAAAACCCCAAAACTGTCAACTCATGTGGGAAAGACGTTTTATCGCAGCAATCTAGTAACTTCAAGAGCTATAATGTCGGCAATCTTATTGATGTCAGGCCCAGCATGTACCCGGGTGGCCATGAACAGCAATGGACCAAAGATCTTGCGTCACATTAAACTTGATCAGTTTGTATCGGCTGCTAGAAACTTGCAAGAAGACAATTTGGGAAAGTTGGTAGTTCTTCTAACCCCACAGCAGGGATGCTCAACTCACATTTTCATCAAGAAACCACCGGATGAAATGGGCGAGGGCTTGAAGAATAACAGCGACCTCTGTACGATAGAAGAATACACGATGCGATACAATGCAAGACCGCCAGCTAGTATAATGCGGAAGTGGAAGGAGAGGATTATTGAGCTGGGCCTCGTTCCAGAAGAACATTTCAAGGACTAAAAATAAGCTTTGAATGTTTGATGGTGTTGAAGCTGTATTGGTTGGGGTCAGCATAAAAATTACAGACATCTAATTTTGTAATTTTGTACATAAAGCATTTGCTTCGAATCAAAGATTTGCTCGAAGCAGGACAAGTTTTTTGAACATTTAGAAGGCCCATAGTTGTACTCAGGCAATGGAAAATTTGAAGTGACTAATTTTGTGTTTTACCATCAAATCTTGTGGCATGGTTTAAAGAGAGATACCAATGATTGTACTGACTTGCTGTTTTCCTTTTTTAGGATGTGAGAACATAGCAGTACTAGATTTATACCACACAATTTTTTCTGGTTGTTCAAATTTGCAGGAGTCTAAGAAGAAATCTGGCAATTATGCAGCTGTCACATGTCGAGAAATCATGGCCGCAATCCTGTCGATGAAAGGCCCTGTGTGCACTGCAAAGTCTGTCCACAAAAATGGTCCTCACCCAGTTCGTCCCATAGTGAAGCAGCAGTTTCTGGATGCAGCGTATAAACTCCAAGAGGCCAATCTGGGGTCGCTGGTTAGGGTGCATGCGAAGCGGGGTAGCGTCAATGACGTGTTTATCAAGAAATTGCCTGAAGATATTGCCGGAGTATTACAGGAGTATGAACATCTGTGCACACTAAATGATTATAGATTGCGATTTCACATGCGTACCCCAGCCAGTATTAGTCAGGACTTGAGGGAGGAGCTCATACAGCTTGGACTAGTTGCTGAGAAACACTTCCTGCAACCGCTTCATGCGTGATGCAGCAAAAGTGTAAATAAAATATTGATACATACAAGTCGTCGTGATGAATAAAGGAAACGTGAAGTGTATCTTTGATTCTGAACTGCTAAATGTTGAAGAGATGCAAATAATTACCCAATTTTGGACTGGTTCTGCAAAGGAAAAAAAGACAATGTACCCTTAAATATTAAATCCCCTGTGAATGGTATGGTACAGTATATGATTATTAATCCATAGTTCATAACCCAAGTATCATGTGGTGTACAGACAATAGTTATTGTGCCGGGAATATTTTCATTTGAATAATTAAAACATGCCTTGTACCTTGGAATATCAAATTGATTGTAAAATAAGTGATTGATGTAACATTGGGACGACTAGGCTCTTAATTATTTTCTGTCTATTGAGGCTGTAGCAGTTTTTAACTGTATTTATATATAATAAAAATCATTTGCACTTGCCATTGAACACACACGCATGCACACATCAGTTATCTATCTAGCTAGACTACTCTGTAGTCCAATTTTTTTTTTTAATTTTTACTTTACCTTAAGTACTTTTTTTCCAATTGTGTGTGTTTTTTTTAAAACTTTTTCCCCCGTAGGCCTATCGCAAAGAGAAATGATAAAAAAAATAGCTGAGGGTAGAGGGCGCAATGACTACTTTACCGTTGAGAATTTCACTTTATCATGCAGGTCAATTAAGGGTGCGATAACTACTCCCCATTAATTTTCACTTTTTTTCCCAGAGGGGAGTGGTCACTAAACTTTCGCGATCACAAACCTTAGCGGGATCATAAAGGGAGCCATCTATTGAATGATTAATATTTCGTATAAAAAAGCCGGTATGTGGAAACTGCCCTCTCTACATGAAGGTCCCTGAGCGTATCTTTTTGTGGTATAATGCCATTGTCATAAGGGATCTAGGCCTAATTAAGCTTAGTTACGGCGTGAATTGCATCACGATATTAGAAAATGATGATAATAATAATAATAGATAATGATAATACTGGGTTAAACAAGATGGGACAGCACACAAAAATAAATTTTAAAAATGCAAAAATCGACTATGGCATAGTCTACTATCTAGCTAGTGACAAAAAACACAAGTAATGGTTATCACTATTATACATGTGCTCCCAACTAGAACCCTATACCCGGTAGAGCGTTTGACAGTTTATTCATCCCTCTCCACACAGGTAGGGAACATGTTTTTGGAATTTAACATAGATGGATGTTCATCTTTACACCATAGATTTATCTTTGACCAAGGGTCAGTCTGAAGATGTGTCAAAGGTCAAGATCAATGTGTAATCTTTTCATGGTTACATTAAAATGATATTAAATTACCTGTTGAGATTACTTTTTGGATGAGATTACTTTTTTGTCATAGAAACCATTTTGTTTTTATCGATTACCATTAGGATTAATGGCCATTGCTCATATTTGTTTGTTATATGATATTTCATGTAGATGAAAAGCATTGTCCTGAGCATTCTTGGGCCGCAACGTTGAACTCCTTGGAAGTGCAGGAGTCGGAACTTGCTTTGCATCCATTTTTTTTTTCAAACTGATTCCACATTTGCAATGAATACTCTTAAGGTATTTCCTTGGGAAAATAGATTTTAGTGAAGCTGGTATCTTGGTTATCAAAGCTGGAATTAGCATATTTTGCATTTAAGTCTTGTGGGGGAACATTATTTATACCCTAATCCTGTGAGCCCCTTTTTTTGTAATCCCAAACCTGACATTTATGGCAGAACATTTTTGGCCCAGACCCCGACCCGATGAAATTCATCCCCGGATCGAACTGGACCGATGATAATTTCACCAGACCGACCCGACCCGTTGAGATGTATTGTCAATCGCAGAAATACCACCAGTCCTACACCGGACCGAGTCTGACCAATATAATTTCAATAAACAACAAACAAGGCTACACGATATGCATGACTGCTATATCACGTCAGATCAGGTTTTGGTGTCCCGATTGGGTTTCGGTCCGAGTCTGTCCGGGAAAAATTCGGGGGAAACGGGTTGCCCCGCAGGTCTCTATTTTGCAATGGCATTCTTTGAGCTAGCCATCCAATCACTTAGATATTTGAAGTCCTCCACTTTCCAACTCTGTGCCATTATTTGTTTGGATGTTGATTTCTTACCTCATAGCTTACACATATCATTGTGAGGATTATGATTGATGCGCTAAATGTCATATGGCTTAGAACTGCTTAATTTGTGTAGAAATTTTTCTGTAGTCAACGACTTTGTCTTAGATTTAAAGCATATTTGATTGTATTTTTATTTGGATTTTTTTTGTGTGCCTGATTTTATATTTGACAAAAACAAATGTTTTGGGGCCTTGTGGAGTAATGGAAGTATTTCCTACTAAGCAAGTGCATTGAATTTTGCCAATGGGTATAAGAAACTACATGCAGAATTTATAAACATTATTTACTGCAGCACACATTTTCACAATCTGAATGTTAAGAAATCCAATGTAGAAATGTTTCTGAAGAACACACCCACCCATAAAATATTATGCATAAATGTTCTAAGCACACTGCATCTGCTTATTTTAAACATACGTAAAAGGCTAAAAATGATTTTTTGTCCAATAGTATTTCTTCTCTCATATTAAACGTTTATGAATTAAGTATATTCTGTTCAGTATCGTACTCAATTTTCTAATCGCAGATCCCTTTGAAAATATGTTCCAATGACCAGACCAACTAAATACACTTCGCTATCCAATAGACCTTTTCAAATCAATGTCCACAACATCAGAAAATTGTTTGCAGCATAATGCGATGTATTCAAGTGCAGGCGCGGTTCCAGGGAGGGGGCGCGCGCCTCCCGGTAATTCTGCAAAATCTTGCAAAATCAGCCCATTTGGGACAAGTGAAGTTACAGCCTTTCAGCCCCCCGGTAATTTTGACATTTTTCAAATCCTGGATCCGCCCCTGAAGTGTATTGAGGATGCTCATGCGCCTTATGCTAAGACATAAGTTGCGTCAGTGCTGCACCCAACAGATGCATGTAATGACCTGTTATAATAAACTGGATGCTCATTGGTGTCATCATAAACAAGTTTAAAAAATCTTCGATTTGAAAAGGTCTATACAGCACAAACTTAAAAGTTCCATTAACACAGACCCAAACAAGTTCTGCACAAAGAGTATTCTGACAAGGAACACATCACCACACTCATCAGTGGCGGATTTAAGGAAAAGGGCCTTGTCAGCAGCTTAAGGTGGAGCCCCTTTAGCATCAAGAAGCAACGCAATATCGCACTTGGTGCAACTAAGGTGTGTCCGAGGCGGGCCCTGAGAGCAATATTTTAGGGGGCCCTAAGAGCAATATTTTAGGGGGGCCCTGTCAGCAGCTGTTGACACTGCTGACTCTTAAATCCGCCATTGACACTCATCAATCATGTATTAACTGTATTGACTCAAGTGGACAACCCATAAGTTTGCAAATGGACTTGTTTTCAATTTCATGTAGAAATATTTTCGAGACAGTGGAATCTGGAGATCAAATCTTCTTGTGTTATTGTAATGAAAGCTGAGTATACTCAATAAATTTTATGTGTATGTATCATAATCAGTGGCCAGTGTTCATTTTATTTAAGAATGTTTCTTACCATCTTGGTCGACCTCATTTCCCATGGAGAAGGTCCATGATCAAAACAAAATATATTAAAAAACATGTCTTCATCACTTTGACTATCTTTCTCAATGAGCGATGCATGCGTGCAGTTCAAGTTTCAATGTGTTTGACGTGAAGCTCCTTCTGTCTTCTTACAGGGCACTCCAAAACAAACCTGGCTCGCTCTAAGGAATGCCAAAGTGACACCCAGAACCATTATGTCAGTGATTCTGTTAACAAAGGGCCCGTGTGCACTTACAATGCAATTCACAGACAAATGGCCCTGTATCCGTTAGACACACAGTTAAGAGGAAGTTTCCTTGCAAGCTCCAGTGAACTGAACAGGCCACTTGGGATGTCTTGTGAGATTCTAACGTAGCCGGAATCGGTGCATGATGTGTTTAATCAAGAAGCTGCCATCTGAGATACAAGAACCTCTTGAAGATAACAGTGATCTCTTGCGGTCTGGAAGAGTACACTGCCCATTTACATGCCCACTCCCTTCTTGCATTAAATCAACCTCTCCGGATATCTTGTTGAACAAGATAATGTTAGGAGAGAATACTTCATCAATCCTCCAGGAACATGGCCTTCACTGTTTTAGATTTTTCATTATTTGTGTGTTCTTCATTCTAGAAGCCACCTAATGACCTCATGTGAGAATTCTCTTCCTTTACACAAAGTTTGTGGTAGAAATTGTCCTTGGTAATCATGATTAATGAAGTAAACACCAGCCTGGCATACATAAAAATAATGGACGTTTCATAAGATTTTAAAAGTGTCTTTTGCTGATTCTTTCCTGTTGGATTTCGCATATGTAATATGTGAAATACATCCAAGAATCAAGATAGTGTTTGCTTTTAAGTTGGTATCTTTTGGGGGGGGGGGGAAAAAAAAAAGCCCAAAAGGGTTTTTGAAATAACTGAATTGGACTGAATTTATGACTGAATTTAATAACTGAATTTATACTGCCTATTGTAAATATTTTGTGTACAATGCCTTTCATTTGAGGAAATCTTACACTTGCCACTTGAATTTGTTTTATTGCACATAGTCAAGTTTTTGCCTCTTGACATTTTTTTAAATTGCACGTATCACAAACCCTTCGAACTTTTGGACCTACATGAAGTGTACATCTTGTCTAAAGTTCTGAAGAGAAAACTCTTTTTTATGCAGAATTCATACAAGGTCTTGGGTTATTCATTGAGTTTACGTAAACATAACTCCATGGTCAATATCATTTTGTAACCTCTGCTCAGATTTAGAAGGAGTAAACCTTATTTTTACCCATTGAGGTCTACCACATTTCTTACAGAAGCTTGATTGGGTTCATTTCAGATATAACATGCTGCAATCTTGAGTAACAATCAAAATAGATTTTCTATATGTCAAAAATCTTTAAAGCTTTTCGTACCATGTCTCTGATTGGCTAAGATATAAAGCCCCCTTAAAAAGGCACCAGAGTTTTGCGCAATCGCCTCAAACGCGCCAAAAAATCATGAATTTTTGGGTCAATCACGATTGTTTTTGGTCCATCGCGAATTTTCCACATTTTGTAAAAAAACAACCCCCTTTTTTAATGTTAATGTACCAATAAACACAAACTGATTATTAAATCATTATTATATGCAAACGTCCGGCAAAAAATTGATACTCACCCCAGCTTCCATAAGTGCAAAATATAGTCAAATGTATTTATAAATCCTATCGTAGAACCCTACCTCAACACTTGATTCGTTGAATACGGATGACCCGACCTATTTTCCATTGTGAAGCGTCATGATCGGTTGCGCTTTCGGTGCATTAAAATAATATTGATGCATCTATCAAGCTATCAATGCGCGGTAATCGGGTCTTTGTTCATAATTGGTTTATGCCATGGGATAAACTCTTCAGAATTAAACAAATTCAGACTTCGGCAGTGGTATCATTCGAAAGAGATGACACAACAACTTCCCACACGTTAATTCAGGGGAAATTCAGGGACAAGAGTGGAAAACCTGTCACATCACCCGGGGCCGGGGATACCTTAATGGGATTCCCACGTGCTAAAGTAAATATACTCGGGGATGTGTGCAAAGGCCTCAGCCCACGGCAGTGCCATCTACATCTGATTCAAATATTTTATTCAGAATAAGGGAAAAATAACAGGTGATAATGATGTGCTTCTTTACATTTTTCAGCCGAGAAAAATGTAAGAAATAGGATGTCAACTTTGGAAGTTTGAGCATTGTTTTTGCAGACTTTTTCATGTTCCTGGTTGACTAGCAGGGCAAACATTAGGAAACGCATTTTTGCGCTTTTTGACTTAAAAAAATCGTGCATTTTCGCGCATTTCAAAATACGGGCCGCGCATTTTGCCGTTTTAAATCACGCAAAACTCCGGTGCCTAATATAAGCCAATGTATAACAAATAAAATCAGCTGGTAGACCTCTGGGCAAATACATGCATCAACATGTACATGTATTTGGATTTGAGCAGAACAAGAATGAATAATTTGAGTTTCCACTGACTGAATGTGTGTTCATGTCTAAAATATTAAAATATACACTGCTTTTTAGATATCCTTTAAAAATAAAATAGATACATTTTGCTTTGGGAATAAGCAAAGTATGCATTCTTAATGGTCATGATTTTCATGATGGCTTATGATTGTGAACAGAGTTAATAATAATACATGGTCCTCTGTTCCAGGTCTTTACTACAAATAAAGGGTAAATCATATGGTGGGGAACACTTCAGTAGATACTAACATGTTACACCCACACACATTACATTTATGGGCAGAACTCTTCTGGGAGTGTGTTGAATGTTTTGGGAAATAAAAAAAATGGTTTTTAGTCCTTGGAGAAAGATCTAGATTTGGTGCAATGATAAATGGGAAGAACCTTAAATTAGGGAAGTGTTGGTTTTTGTTTTAGTGAACACTAAGCCAATTCAATACAAATTCCTTTTCCACTACTATGTTCTACATGGAAGCACTGGTCCAATAGACCTGAAATTCAGAATTTCATCTTGTTCCAAGTCAAATTTCTTTTGTCTTTTACTTGAAAACTGCGTCTGTCTTGTTGGCAGGGGACTCAAAAGCATGTCAGCTTAAAGAAGGAATACTATAGTGGACATTCGTACCATTAAATTCAGCCATTTTGCTCACAAAGGTCCCGTCAGGCACCCACAATGCTGTTCCTAAAACGGCCCTGTGCCATTCGACCAGAGTGAAGAGTCAAGGTTCTCAAAGCGGCCAGCCTACTTCAAACGGCAAACCTGGGATCCCTTGTGAAGGTCTGTGTCAGTCGGAATCGTGCACACGATGTCTTCATCAAAAGGGTACCGTCAGAAATACAGGCACCTCTAGAGGGTAATGGCGATCTCTGCACTGCGGATGAATACACTGCTCGATTCTACATGCACAGTCCTGCTTTTCCTAAGTTACCTCTGAGACAGCAACTCATTCAACAGAACTTTGTTCCAAGAGAACATTTGCACAGCTTGAACGTTATTTTGCAGTTTGAAAGATGTTATAATGTTGACGATCATTTGTCCTCTGGCTCCTGTCTTTGGCAGTTTGAGGTCTTTTAAAAAAATTATGCACCATGCAGGGGAGAACATGATATGATGAGTTTGGAGTTTATTATTAGGAAAACCATAACAATAGAGGCGTACCCCTCTTCTAAAAACTTTTCATATATCACCTAAGGTTCTCCATTCTTCCACCAACAAAAATGTCAGGGTTCAGGGTTGTTGAAAAGGAATTTTAAATATTTTAATGAATGGTATAACCATTTTCCATGACGTGAGTTCCAAAACAGATAGCTTTTTACTCCTTGTAAATGGTGCTCATACTTCAGTAAATTAAGGGTGATGCCCTATTAAGGATATGAAGTTTTCATCTTGGAGAGATTGGCGTCACTTCAAAGACCCCCCCTGTAAGTTTCACGCCGATATTTCATCTTTTTTGATACGAGAGCTAAAAAAAACGTGATGTTCTAAGCCCCATAGATTACTGTGTAGAATTATATTGGTCGACCAAAATAGGGCACTTTTTCGCTCATAACCTCACAAGACCAACAACTTTGGCTCTATGATTTCACAGGGAAATGAGAAATAGCAGTTTTTTCTTCTGAATTACCAAAATATTGACCATTTGCTTTCCGGTAAAATCCTGGCTTCTGGGGACGAGCTATTAGCGATCGGGGGCCATGGACCTTTAAGATATTTTTTAATTAGTGAATAAAATGTTTTATTCCAAATTCACAATCATTTTGGGTGGTGGTGGTTTATTTAGGATTACTCATAAAAGGAGAGTGCACAGGCAAACGATATGTTATATATATGCATGCACACACGACATGTTTTATCCGGAAAACCAGGCAAGAACTGTGGGCAGCAACCATCATATTTGTAACGTGCACCACTTGTGAAAGTTGACATCGCACATTCTGGCACATGTTAAAATTCATTTATGTAGTCTAGAAATGTGATCTGCCCTCTAACTTCGTTCTTTGTTATGTATCTTGCAAACATTTAATACCATCATTTGCTACATATGCAATACAAGCAAGTGAAATGTTTAATCCTTTTCCACTGTTTTTCTGTCCCTACTCAATTAATTTGGGGCTTATTTGAGATACTTATCCACCACAGGGCCGCTCAAAATAACTAAGGCACAAAAAAAAAAACCAAGCAATTTGCCTTGGTGCCCCTACCATTTGCCTTGTTCCCTACAAATTGCTATCCTTTAATTAACATGTAATGCTTTGGTGGCCCCTTTTCAAAAAAAAATGGGGACAAAGTTTGCCTTGCCCGCCTAATTCTTATTTTTGGAGCCTGATCACCACATGTGTGTTCAGTTGAACACTATTTTCCTAATGGATTCGGGGGGGGGGGGGGGGGGGGGGGGGGGGTTTGGGGGGGTGGGCTGAGCAGTATGAGGTTTTGGTTGGCCTGTAGGCTTTTAAGACCCATGTAGTAGATTTATTGTAGACATTTTTTCTTGTGATAAAATATTGATCTAATGAACTTCCAAAGATGCAAGGGCTGTGTAGTGGCTCTTTGAAGAGTGAATTAGTAACAAAAAGCAGTGGCAAATAAAAATTGGCAACATAGCAGTTGCATAACCAGCTTTTTTTTCAGGGGGCAAAGGGGGGAGGGGGCATAGATTTTCATGGGGGGCATTATATATAAAAATTTGTTAGTATAGTGTATGGCCTATGTTAAACTGCACTAATTTTTCAGGGGGGGGGGGAAGAGGGGGGCAGCTGGCCCCCCCCCTCTGTTACGCCCTGGAACATGTTTTTGCATCATCACTCTAGTAAACTTATACAAAATCCAGGGCTGACTTGATTATGTAATGTTATGGGTGGCTATACCAAGAGATCACCCAAAAAATACTCATCTGCAAATTTCAAACGATTAAATAAACATAATAGGGACTACCGTACTACAGAAAGCACACCCATGTTTTGCAATGGTCTAATGAAGCAGTTAAATAGTCAGTGGTCAAGTTTTTGCTTCACACAAAAACATCTTTCTCTCCTCTTTCAGACTCGTCGGCGAAAATATGCCAGTGCAAATTGAATAGTCAGGGCAATTATTTCGCTGCTATTCTCCTAACCAAGGACCTGTGAGCACTTACGGGGCAATCCCAGATACGGTCCCCTCGCATATCCGTCATCTCAATACGAGTCAATTAGTAGAAGTCTGCCGAGATTCTCCAATTTGCTAACTTAGCCAGAATGGTATGCGTTACATCCTGCAATGGACGTTCCTCTTTATGTGTTTGTCAAACGACGTCCAGAAGACATGCACTAACGCCTGATGGAGGAACGAAGATTTGGTGCCACGATAGCGTACTATCCAGAAATTTTTTGATTGATGCCGCCCTCGTGTTATTACTCGCATCTCCTGCAAAAGCTCGTCGAAGGTGGACATATAAGTAGAGATATATCTGCAAGAACACAAGGGGAACTGTCTGTCACCGCCCGTGGAATAGAACAACTAAAAACAGTGAAACAACTTCATATTCAAGATTAAAAAATAAAATTAATAGGTGAACCTAGCTAGGTCATAAATATATCACGGGAAACTTGTTGATAGGCAGAGCACAAGCAATTTTTGCCCAATACGTTGCTGGGTGATAGACCACTTACTGAACCTATGTCATACCCAGACAAGAAGGAAATGATCAAACTTGTCGGGGCATCTATCATATTATTTGTGAGTAAAGAAGCAAGCATATTTAATGCTACCACTTTATTACGGACAATTGGATGACTGAGCACATCTGAGTTTTGCCCCCATTTGTACAAATCTTGAGCTAATGTTCGGCAACCAATGCATTTACATACCACGCGACACACCCACATACATACACACACACTTAAAGTGAACCTTGACAATCATGGTTATAATCTCTTAGGACCTGTTTTGTGTGTCAGATATACACTGTATTTGATGTTGGTTGCAGCCTTAGGTAATTTCCTTACCATTTTTCTGGTGCATTTGGCTTGAGCACAAGGATATTTTCAGTCGGAGGGGATTCTGAATAGTGGCAATTAAGTCTACATGCTTTTATAACCTTGACTAAGGAAATCTGCTTTCTGGTGACACTGGCACATTTTAAGAAAATATTTTTTTCAATTTGTTTGCAAATGCTAGTCTAGGCCATTGAAGAATAAAGATATATTTTACACAAAAATAACATGCCCAAAACGTATTTGATTTATGTGCATTGTTCTCTACTTGATATGAGAGCCTAGCACTTGGACATACACCCCATCAAGTACCGTGGGACTCAAACCTTAGGTTTTGATGGTAGATGCAATAATGCACGTTACAAAGCCCTGTGCTAATATTGGTGGTTAACCACTAAAACAGCAGTTTTTTGTTTATATCTTGGGAATGAAATGGATATGAGGGCTCAAATTTCAGGACAATGAGAAAAATACGGCCTTTCATCTGATATCAAAATTGAAACTACTTCCAGGTAAATCAGGGGGTCCCAAAGACGATCGGAACACGCACCTTTAATAAGAGGCTAAAGTCATCCAGGTAATTTGTAGGCTAACTTTTAAGTTTGCTGTAACTTTAATCAACAAATGTACGTCTATTACATGAATATCATAGATTCGTAGCCATTGATATTAAAACCTCAAAGGTCACAGATCAGTCAAACAGGCTCCATGCCGTGGTAATCAACTCCGGTGTGCGTTTGCTTGTATTTGAAGCTATTTCCACACTCTGCTGAATGTCGCTGGCTACATCAATTATAAAATTGTTCGGTTTTACCATAAGCGCACTGATTTGGGCATTATTTCATGCGAGGGCTAATGTATACACAACTATAAGCTTTTCAACCATGCAAAAATATCAAATTTGAAAAATCTGGAGGGTGCAGTATTTTTCAAACGTACCAGTGTCTCTTTAAGGTTTGGAGAGGGGGAATATGACAGCTTTCAAGCTTTGACTTACGTTTGGTGGACAGAATGGTGGAAACTTAAAGGGAAAGATATCCTACTTAAAATACCATTTTCTAGGTGAAATTTTGTGTAGAAACTGAATCTGAAATAAAAAATGCATAAATATTAACTTGAAAATTTTTCCCATAGCACTGTACAGGCATATTTCTGCCCGAAGTCCTCAAATTTAGGCAAAAATTGTTCGCAAAAAAAATAAGTCCTTCAAAATTGGGACTCTCAGGGCTAAACAAATACAAACTTGCTCTAGAGGGAGGTCTTGGCTATAGCAAGTTTATATTTGTTTAGCCTTAAACCTCAGTTTTAAAGGACTTATTTTTTTTTTGCGAAGGCCTTTATTTTTTTCACACCCTCCGAAATGTTAGGGGTAGGGGTAACATATTACTACTTTATTTTTTTTCAGTACATTCAACTTGGTCAAGTTTTATATCACTATTTAGCTATTGAAATACTGAACAAAAAGACACAAGAAGCATCACCATAGCTCATACCATTGAGGAGTTATGGCTTTTTCAATCACAAAATTGGGCAGAAATTGCATTTTTTCCCAAATCAATTGTCACCCTGACCGCCGACTTTCTAACCCTGTTACAAAAATAAAGAAATAGATTGATCCCATTTAATGATTTGAATATTACAAATATACCCCTGTCACATGATTAGCATAAAGAATTAGTCACTACTAGTAGTTTTCATGTTCATACACTCACAGGAAATTAGCAAGTCAAAATTTTAGCCACCCAAAAATGGCCATTTTTGGCTAAAATTGGCCAAAAAACTGAATTTTTCTCAAAATCAGTGAAAATTATGGGGTTTTAAGTGCCAAAATCTGAAAATATGACATTTTACCCTTAGAAACATCTAAGTAATCAAGAATTTTGACTGTTTTCACCCCTAAATATTTTTTTCACACCCGTGTCCGCTAAACGCAAGTCAAAGCTTCAACGCTGTCATATGGTCTATCCTAATATGTTCATACAGTGTTTGGATATGACCCAGTGAATAAAATTGGTAGAGAGCCTTAAACAAGACCACATGCTCTTAAAACTTCCGGCCCTAGTGTCTGTCAGCAATTTGTTTTTCTCAAGTTCTATCGGACTAGTGAAATATTCGCCTAACAATACAATATGCCAGTGTAAATTGTTTTAAATTCATAGATAACTACTGTTTTAAGCAATTCTGTGATTGGTTTAAGTTAATAAGTTTTTTCAAAGTTGAAATGGATCTTCAGTAAGATATAATCAAAAGCTTGCCTGGAAGACAAGCTAACCATAGGAAATGTTAGTCAATCCCGGGGTGATAGTTACAGAGAAACAAACCTGTGGAATTACAATTTTATCACCAAGCATTTTTCTCTATTGACTTCGCAGGCTGTCGGTCGCGCAAGTGAACCTAAGAAGGGCAGCTGGATGCATGCCGTCATGTCGGCAATCCTTCGGACGAAAGGACCGATTTGCACCTCGGTAACTCTACAGAAAAATGGGCCACGGTTGCTGCGCAATGTCACCAAAAAACAATTTGTCGCTGCTGGCACAAAACTGGAACAGGCTGGTCTAGGTACCATGTATAGGGTACCGGGGCTGAGAAGTTCAAGGGTGGTTTTCATCAAAATAACTCCAGAGAGTGCCAAAGAGATGGCGCATGTTTTGAAAGAGTACTGCAGTTGCGAGATATATGCGGAAAAATTCCCACAGCCGTCACCTTCATGTATTGATGACGGAGTTAAGAATCACTTGGTATCAATGGGACTGGTACCTATAGAACATTTACGTAGATGATAAATTTGAGGAACAAAGTGAATGTATCGCATTCAAAGCTGGTTCTTGCTACATACAGTATTGTGATTTGTGTGTTGGTCTTATAGCTGTTAATTAAACTGGCATTTTTTGCATGAGGCTTTAGTTGAGATTTCGCTTTTAAGAAATCAAGAAGTCTCACTAAAGCATTTTCAGAAAGATTTTATTATAATATGTAGGCAATGTAGTTGTAGGATGTTGTCCTTTAACAATGGTTATTTTTGTCCTTTGGGGCCCATTGTGTGCATATAATTACATTGGTTTGTGATTTGGTTTTAAACTTAGGCATTTTATTAAAAAAATAGAGTTGGGAGTATTTGGTAATACAACCTACCATTTGATTAGAATCTGCTTTTGTGATCAGTTTAATCCACTTGTAAAATTTTGACACAAATTGGATGACAAGTATTTTGGGAGAAGAGATGCTATCTTTTAACTTCAGTAGCACCCAGTCAATTGGGATTGGGTAGGGTGTTGATAAGGTGTTACAAAAATATGTGAGAAATAATAATGGTAATTGAAATTGTAGGTTTGGCATAATACAATGTAGCTTCCCAATCTTCTCTTTGTATGGATTAATGGATATGAAACCTGTGACTGGAAATCTAAGAATACAAAAATCATATTGCATGCATGCCATACACAGATACATAAGTCTTGGGTGATAACATTTTTGGGATGATAATTAGTCCTTCCACCAATCGAACTTCAACCGCTTCATAAGATTATGCAGAAGAACTTCCAAACAAGTCATTCTCTGTTTTCCTGTTGAACTCTGCAGGTGGGTGGAAGATTTTATGCAGCCAATAGAGGACATTGGACATCACGAGATGTTATGGCAGCCATCCTGCTAATCAAAGGACCAGTAAGCACGGACAAAGCCATCAAACGATACGGCCCGGCATTCCTCCGTCATTCCACCGTGAAGCAGTTTGTGAGAGCATCCACAATGTTGCAAGAATCTGGCTTTGGATCCTTGGTAAAATTGCCTCGTGGAGTTGAGGCTTTTGTCAAGAAGTTCCCAGGTGAAGTCGTGGAGGCCTTGAATGCCAATTCTGATATGTGCACATTGGAGGAGTATTCCAAAAGGTTTTACATGCAGCCACCTGGATGTATTACACCATCTTTTTGTGAGAAGCTTGTCAGCATGGGATTTGCCACAAAGCAGCATTTTGAAGGGAATGCTCAGCAAGAATTTGGACCATTACCCCAACTGCCCCCACCAGCTTCTTTCCTCTAATTTGAGTTTTTGATGTTATGCCTCAGAAAATTGTGTTTCCAAACAATCAGTTTAATATTTTGCACTTGAAAAATAAATATCAAGTCACTGTTAAGTTAATGCAATATGTACTTGAAAAAGTAATTGACCTCAATATTGGGTGCGTGCTATAACAGGGCTGTTCTAAATGACTGCTGCTTTGCCTTATCTACCTGGTTGTGACTTAATCAACGTAGGCACCATATATGACACCCCAAAAAAAGTTGGCATATCTAAGCCTTTAAAAACATCCAAATGCAGCATTTTTTTTATCTCAGTCTCCCCTACTAGTTTTTAAAATAGGTTACAGTTGCTATAGGGATTTTTTAGTGTATTTTATTCTGTTGTAGATGTATAGATATTTGTGAAGACATTTTAACATGATGGTCACATGCACTTGCATGCAAGAGAAAGTATGTGTAACATGTGTGTGGAGGAAAGTGTTAAATTTCCTGAATTGAAAAATTGTTCAATTATCAGTCCTTGTCAACACTAAACAAATTTGTCATAAGTGCTTTGCACTTAACACTTGCTAACCATCACGTTCACTCCATTTATCATTGCAAAAGAAGTATCAAAACCTCCACAGGTCAACCTTAAATCAGCTGGTGAATGCTCATTTCATTTTGCTGCTTCAGCTGTTTGGGATTCACTTCCAAACAGCATTCGCAGTATCCCAAAGCTCCAAGACTTAAAACACCTTTTTCGTCAACTTTTTCATGGCTCATAGCTCTTTTGTTTGATTTGTGTATGCGTTTTCTGTTATGTGCTTTCTGAATTCTCTTGAAGATTTTACGCCTTAAAAACTATTTATTATTTGGCGAGAATCAAGACACACATGAAACACCCATGTTAAAATTCACTACCAAGCATTGCAATCCACATGACAGGGCTGCTGACTTGAAATATTCTGTATTATTCATAATCACAAAATCAACAAACATTTACTAAAATATTTTGAAAATTGGTTATGGTTTTAAAAGCTATTTATAGCACGTTTTAAACTGGCACTTCGATTGAAGTAATACTAAAATATCTTTTACTTTTTGGTTCAAATATGTTAATCCTGCACTTTATACTGGACTTCATACAGCGATATAAAATGTAATTGAACCATTTCATTTGATGGCATTTGCATCTTTGTCATTAGGATAATAGTTAATTTGCCTATTTTTTCAACTTATCTGTTTTTTTCGAATTCGTGAAACATGTCTGTTTTCAGCTGAATGTGGTGAAAATAAGTTATGGTGTATTAGGCTACAGTTTAACATGTAAAAAAATTAAATGAAGTCATCCATGTGAAATGAGATTGTCCAATATCAGGTGTCCCCCTTAAAAATTGATTTGCCCTGATTTTGGCCGATTTTAAGCCGTCCACAAAAATATTAATCTGAACGGATGACTGAGCAAATCTTTGGTCCAAATTTGTGAAGTTTGCATATTTTTTTTTAATATGATCCAATACCAAATTTAGCCTATGGTTTGTTTTGCATTAAAAGCAAATCAAATCACCTTTTGTTAATAGTTTTGTAGTCCCAAAATCTCTCAAAGTCTAATCTAATATGTTCGCTCACTTTGTTGGATGGCTTTACATCTTGGTGCCCTTTTAAAGGTCATCTATAGGTCAACTAGTTCATGTTTGGCCCCCATTTGCAAACCATGCATTCTTGGGGATGCTGTTTTTTTTTTACTTGGTGATTTCATCTCACTTTTTGCAATATTAACTGGAATGATTCAATAAAGCTTCATTCAAATTTGGGAGTATTCACAATTGCAGTTGTTACAGCATAGTTGTTGTGTATCTCCTTTGAATTTACAAATTGCTTTAATAATCATATAGTTTAAAATTAAGAGGACAATTAAACTTCTAAAAGCTATTCCTTATGATGGCAGTATTGATTGTTACCCTACCAGACATTTCTGGCCACACTGATTATTGCCCCGCGCGGGGCTATCGATGTGTGGAATACTTGACAGACTGGAGTGTTTTGCTGTATTGAAGCCTTAAGAGCCCGTGTCATAACAATTTTCTAATGACAATTGAAAATGATGAACAGTAGCTTAAATTGCATAATGTTTGTGATGAACATTCATAAATCATTTTGCACACAAAATAGTTTTTTTGTGTAAGTAAAAGGATGATCAGTGGGAGATAGATGTATTTCCAGTGTTTTTATACAAATTTATATTATCTGGTCACAGGTTTATTCACGTGTTTATAGTCGGGTCAATCCAGGCCTTGGCGAAAGTGCCAGCAGTGCCTGTTATATCATTGCATATCCGACAATTTGACAATTTCTATGACAGCTGACCATCAGTTACGATGGTCGAGTTCACTATTTAGGTACTGCAGTAAACTTGAACCAGAGTATATTAACTTGAGTTTTAGTTTTACGCACCACTAATTTATAAACATTAGTTTTCAATAAAAGTCACATACACTAGCATTTTTTTGTTGGAAAATGTTATTATTTATCTCTCATTCTTGGCTATTTTCGATGGTTTAATATTCTTCTGCCATTGCGGCGGGGCCACTACATTGGTGGCCCAGCACCAACATTTTTCTTGTTTTATAGAGAAACTTGATAATTCTTTTCCTTGCAAAGTGTGAGTAGACTGCCACTGTCAGCAATGTTGGAACATTTCAAAGCAGTAAGGGCCCCCACATTGCATTTGGTGCCCTTTGGTCTGGGATGGATTTGAAAATTGGGAACTCAGAATTTATCAATCCTGTTCCAAAAGTGGAAGGGTCCAGGCCCCCCACATCCAAAAATTGAGAGCTCCCCCTGTACCGCCCTACTTTCTGCCACGCTTGGCAGTCTTTGAAATATCAAAGCACATTCGTTCAAGTTAGTTTTCTCATGTCTCCCTCAAAATGTAAAAAAAAAAAATTGCACGAATGTATTTGGTTTTACTGTGATTGGACTATAAAAATGAGCAGCGTCCTTTCGTATCCTCCGTCCGTTCGTCGTGATACATGTTAACCCCGTTGTGTACATTTTCTGGAGTTCCGTAAGGGCTCAATTGAGTACCTGGTGGGCAAGAACGGGGGGCAAGTTCTTGGAACCTGATTAGATTTTGGGCGTAAAATAGCTATTAAGTATCTAATTTGCATATTATGAAAATGTTCCTGCAATGCCTTTGTACCAGTTTTTCTGGAGTTCCTGTAAGGCATATAACATGATGAACTTGGGAGAAGGAAGCGGGCTGAAGCAGTTTTTCGAACCTGATTAACGTTGGGCATATTTTCCGGCGAATTGGTGATATGCAAATGAGCCTCATGAATATGCAAAAACCCGCGTCATTGTGCTATATTTTTGACACTGACAAGTGGATACTCAAATTCCTGCGCTGCATACAGCGTATCATGGGGCACATCTTTATTGCATTTGAAAGTATGGGCTAATATTCGGCCCAGCGCTTAGGTTGGCAAATGAGCTAATTAATAATCGCGTAATTGGCTGTATCTCTGAAACGTACATCGATAGGCAAAATTCCTTCGCTACATGAGACTACTATGCCATAGTGGAAGGGTGTGGTGTTTGGGGAGGGGGTAGGTATGCCGGGGTGTTGGGTAGGGGGTGGGGGCGTGTTTGCAGAGTGTGGGGAGGGGGTAGGGTGTTGGGTAGTTAGTGGGGTGTTGGGGAGGGGGTGGGTGTTGCAGGGGTTGAAGGTGGATGTTGCGGGGTGTTGGCGGGGTGTGGTGTATTTGCAGGGTGTTGGTGATGAGATGGGGTGTTGGTGGTTTTGGGAGGGGGTGGGGTGTTGTAGTGGCATTTCTCGCATGTTAGTGATCGCGAAATTCGGTGGGACATATTTTAACGCATCGCGTAAATACAAAAGTTCGCCCTGGTTTTTAACAAGCATGTAGCTAGTGTTTTGGGACATGCAATTCACTTTTCGAAAGATATACGCAAGTTATAATGATACTTGAGGTTGTGTGCTCAAGGCTTTTGTTGAATGACTAAATAGTGACCATTGGCACTGTTGTCTCGTAGGATTGTATTTCATTCATAGCCATTGCCGAAGTTCCAAGTGTCTTTTATAGAGGAATTTAAAAGCTTTAAGTTTTACCATCTGTAATTTGAAGTACATGTGAGAGGGCCTACGACTTTATCCTCACTGCAACCCAGTATGATTAATCCTAGAATAACCACAGGATGATTTATCACTAAGACCAACTTTTTCAACACTATTTCTCCATTGATGTTAGGCTTTCTATTAGATTATGGCTTGCTAATCCTATTGCCCTTCTTGTATTTAGCTTATACTAGGAGAGAAGGGAGAAATGGAGTGAAACCAGAGAAAGGTGTGAGGTTTGGTGGATTCAGGGGGGGGGAGGTCGGATATTTGGCATCCCTGTTTTTTTTTTTTTTTTTTTTTATTACTTAAAATGATGTGTACATTGGCCACTGTTGTCTCGTAGGATTGTATTTCATTCATCTGCCATTGCCGAAGTTCCAAGTGTCTTTTATAGAGAGAAATTTAAAACAAATGCTTTAAGTTTACCATCTGTAATTTGAAGTACATGTGAGAGGGCCTGACATTTATCCTACAATGAACCACAGTATGATTAATCCTAGAATGAACCACAGGATGAATTTATAACTAAGACCAACATATTTTCAACACTATTTCTCCATTGATGTTAGGCTTTCTATTAGATTATGGCTTGCTAATCCTATTGCCCTTCTTGTATTTAGCTTATACTAGGAGAGAAGGGAGAAATGGAGTGAAACCAGAGAAAGGTGTGAGGTTTTTATTTGGCATCCCTGTGATTTTGTGTCTTTGATGATGCATTCGCATCACTGCGGACGTAGTGCATTTTCTCAATCAGTGTTGTTGGATTTGTTGGTTGAGGGCGGTCTTTTAGCTTTTATCATTAGCCAAGCTTTTGATGTTGCTTTCAATATATTGATACTTTTCAATCCATTTTGTGTGAATATTTTTTTTGATTTTGGAAGTTTCTGCCACAGCTTTCCCCGTTGGTGTCTACAGAGATGTAACTTTTCCGGAAATTTCTGGATTTTTGGCCATAAAAATTCTGCAAATAATTTTTTCAATTTCTGAGATCAAAGTGTTATTGATAAATGTACAACTGCATAAAAAAAAATTTAAGTACCAATTATTTTAGAGAAAGGGTTTTGTACCCTAAAATTGCTTAAGTACGTTCCCCGGAGCTTCACTGGATGCCACGCTAAATTTTGGCCTTCCTGTCGGTTCAAATTTTGGATTTTCAGGAAATGGACTACTACTCCTGTTACATCTCTGAAAAGTCTTGCTACTGAAGTGTCTTCGTTTATCCCTTTCAATCACCTTACCTGTAAAATACTTCAATGATCTTGTATGAACACCCTTATCTCAGATTTATACCATAAAATAATAGAAGTATGCTTTATGGAGCAATCTTATTTGAATCATTTGGATAGAAAGTAGCTCCGTAACTCTATTTTACACTTAAATCTCCGCAGGTGTCGGCATCTGCAAAGACAGGAGGCTCATGGACTACAATTGATCTCATGAAGACCATCCTTCTTACTAGAGGACCAGTTTGCACAATAAAGGCAATTCAAAAGAATGGACCAATGCGTTTGCGACGTGTTGTATACAAGCAATTTGTGAGCGCGGCTACAAAACTTCAAGCTGTTGGCTTGGGTTCTCTGGAACATGTTAACAACTCTACAGTATTCATAAAAAGAATCCCAGTTGAAGCTAGAGAAATCTTGGAATCCAGAAATGATCTTTGTAGTTTGAATGAATACATACACAAGTTCTACCAGTCTTCACCTGCTTGCATTAATCAGAAAACACGTGATACAATGATCAAGCTTGGATTGGCCACAGCAGACCTATTTTTAGGCAAATTAGAATCATGCATATAGAAATTGGTGGCTCTTACCTTTATGTTATTAAGTGTTTGGAGGAGGACAAAAAACTCATCACTAAGAAAGTTAGTCTAAAGTGTTCTTTTCAACTTTTCATCTTAAAACTTGCAGGTGACCAAAAAGTCTTCTACATCAAAAGTGCAAGGAGAAATGCCCATAAGAGACTTAATGACCGCTATCCTCCTTGTGAAAGGGCCTGTTTGTACTTCAGCAGCAATTCAGAAGAATGGCCCGCCTCGCCTGCGTCACATGTCTAAAGGACAGTTCATAAATGCAGCAACAAAACTTGAGGAGATGAACTTGGGTATCTTGGTGTCCGTTGCCGTTGGTGTTAGACAGACAGTTGTCTTCATCAAGAAACAGCCAAAAGAAGCACAGGAAATACTGCTAAAAAATGGAGATGTGTGCAATGCAGATGAATATACCCTAGCATATTTCAAACCTTCGCCGGCAGTTATTACTCAGAGGATGCGTGATAAACTTATCGAAGTCGGAATAGTTGAAAGTGGGCATTTTGTTAGCAAAGTGGAAGTGAAATGAGGTTTTAGGGTTCATGTTACATAGTTTTAGACAACAAAATAATGATAGGTCAGTGCATGTTGTATATTAAAATATGATTGAAAATTCAACATTTTTTTGATCTGTCTCACATCTACAGGGGCCTGTTGTGGCGGACTGGTTTGTTAATAAACCATACAGTACAACTTCAAGGATACCATGGCACTTCCCCAAAAACTCTCCTGTCACGTCGAAAAATATCATGGCAACGATCTTACTGCTACCTGGACCTGTGTGCACTCACTTCGCGATCCACCAAAATGGGCCCAAATTCATTCGCCACATTGTGAAAGCACAGTTTGTGTCCGCTGCCACGAAACTGCAGACACTCAACTTGGGAAGCCTTGTTTCTGTTGGAGGCGCCGGTCGTGCAGTGGATGTTTTCGTGAAGAAACCACCGGAGGAGATTCGCGATTCCTTAATGGCACATAAGGATCTTTGTTCCATGGAAGAATATGCGTTTAAATACAACAAACCTACACCAAAATCTATTAACCATAGTCAGCGAAGTAAACTGCTTGAACTAGGCTTGGTTACTCATTTTCCCTAGGGATGATAGGTTAAGGAAGTTACAGATCAGGGTTGCCCTCTGAAAGATTAGGATTCTGTCTTGAATTAGGTACAAAGTGATGTGGTAGGAAGATATGTGATTGTTTTTTTAAAACCAATATTTTGAATTGGATTTTCACCCTTTGTACTTTGTCTTGGTTGAATTTTTGCAGGGCACAAGGAAGCGTCATTGGAATTTTGGGCTCAATCCCACGGTGACGTCGAGGAACATCATGAAGACCATTTTGCTCATGCAAGGGCCAGTGTGTACGCACAGGGCTATTCACCAGAATGGCCCCAAATTTATTCGTTCATATTGTGAAAAGCCCAGTTTCTGACTGCCTGCGCCAAACTGGAGTCGGAAAACCTGGGCCATTTGATGACGGTGCACATTGGCGGTCGTCCATACAGTGTTTTTGTAAAGAAAAGTCCATCCGAAATGGGGCATACCTTGGAGGCTAATCGAGATTTTGGAACGTTGGAAGATTATACTGATATTTATTACATGCCCCCACCTGTCAGTATAATGCGGAAGTTGTTGGATAAGCTGATTGTTCATGGGATTCCTATCAATATGGCATTGTTAATTTGAAAAAAAAGGTAAAATGTTGTTTTGGAGGTTGCAACATTAATTGTTCTTGAGAGTGAAATCAATCTTGTTTAATAGGGTTGAAGAATATTTAAGGAATTGTCTGGCTGTCGTGTTTGCTTCTAAGGCAGGTACTTATGTATGTATTTGCAGAAGGGATTTTATTTTTTTGTACATGTTGTAGGTAAGACATTTTAATTGTGCCAGTAGAAAAATGCACTAAATTGAATGTGTGGATCGTCTCTTGAAATATTTAGTTCGGAATTGCTTGTGGCTGTTAGTCGTTAGTTAGTACAAGAATCAAGAATGAGAGCAGTTAAATTTAGGATATCGTAGCTAGAGAAAGATCTTAAACTCTTTACAGAAGGTTAAACTCTTGTCTTCATGTGACATCATGGATACTTCATAATGTGATCATGGTACATTTTGCAATAATTTTACGTATGGACATAATTAACATGTGGACTTCTTTGTGTATGGTTAGATCAATAAAATAAGAATTGATTCTGTAGACCATTTTTCATGCTCTGACCAGATGGAATGTTTGTGTCACAGTGCCCATAGACCAGTGTGATTCTTCTTCTGAGAGGTGGAAATGGTTACATATTTTAATATATTATAGGTCAACATATGTAAATTCTCAATGTTTGGTTATGTGAGGATGGGGATATAATCCCAAAATAAGGTAGGAACTCGGAAATAACCTTATCATTAGCACAGAACATTACACGGTAATACCGTGACACTAATGCAAGCACCGGGTTGTAGTGTGAGGAAAGTGGGGTATGTATGTTGTGTGACTTTTGTACAGTAGTGGTAAAAGAAAAGCGAGTTAAAATTTACAAAATATGAAAAGGAAAATATATCAAAATTAAACTATTTTAAGACTTGTGGTTTAGACATATTTGCTACCACAATTATGCTTAATGATATCATGCTATTGTTGTGATCTGTATGGGCTAAACAATAATCCCAAACTCCTAACTGTTTTGTTGCAATGTGGTCGTTCCCATTGATAAGAACTTGTGATCCAGCAGGAAAATCTTGCGGGGTTGGGTGATAATATGGTGATTTATACTTTTGGATTGAACTGGGGTATGCGTACTTTTAATATAAACAACCGGTGATTCTAAGAGAACATAAAACATGCATATAGAAGCCCAATAATTTATCTGGCAACTCAATTTTTTTACTGCTGTTGTGTGTTTTTTCAAACACTTTTTTTATAATATTATATAATGTCTGCATGTAACCTTCAGTTTTTAAGCAATTCCTGCAAATTTCAAAATTTTGACTCTTTAGGGTGAAAGCATAATGGTGTTTAAGGTTCCTCAGGTTTTCATTTCAAACACTTAAAACTGGACAGTCCTTGTATTCTCCTGAAATTGCACAGTTCGGCCTTCTTGTTTTCTAAAAAATTTGAGATTAAACCATTGTCCATGGACAGGCTTTAAACATACATTATAATACACCACAAAAATGGTTTCATCATAGTATGTCTTATCAATGTAAATCTGCATGAAGCCAAGTACATTGAAAAAAAACCGTCGATTATAAAATTGGGCATCCATAAGCATTGTGTTTCAGACAAGCTTTCAAAGGAATTCCAAAACGAACAGGCATTATCGCCGCTGGCCGCGTGACCCCTGAAGAGTGACGTCAGAAGATACTAAGTTAGTAGAGGGTAGTAGAAAATACGCGTCCTGGTCGTCACGCGTGGGGTGGAAACCTTGGGAAACACCATAACAATAACACGTCGCGTCGGGCCCAGTTTTCTTGCATGTATACGTACACATTGGACTTCTCGCGGTATGGATGGTATGTGATGTATGGCATAATTTTTCTTGATTTAAGGTGCCTTAGAATTACGATAAATAAATACGGCTGTTTATGTGGAAGGTGTTTTTTCGTCGTTCAAGCAATGTGTCATGAAGTACGCATGGTGTCGATTGTTTAATTGGTCATGCTGTTATTGCACCTCTTTGGCACGCGCACGTGGACGATGTGTGCGGTTAGCCCAGTGTGAGCTTTGTTTACAACTTGCTACTCTGAAGTCATACATTAACGGGGGCAATCCAACTCAGCATCTTGAGACGCGTTCGCGAAAATAGCAGAAGGGCCTGTCCGTGGTTATTTTGGTTTCCTTGAAATTAACACTTTTCCGATTTGTTTACTTTAAAAATCTGTGTGCGATGTTGATCAGGATCTTACTGTTGAGGTACGAAAATGTAACAAAAGAAACAAAGGTCTACTCAGCCGTGTCCCTGGACCTTTTTAAAATTGCACAGTGCATCTTGTTTCTCAAAACTTTGAGATTAAGCAATGGAAATAAAAAATTGCATAACAAAACAAAGAGAAATACATTTTAAATATGAAAAATTTGGAACAAATTAAAGGGGCTTGTTCCGATGTATGTGATATGTTCTCTACTTGTTATATGAGGCTTGGCACTTGCACATACACCTCCATCAAGTACCCGTTGGAAACAAACTTGCAGTTTTGATGGTAGATGCAATAATGCAGGTTGCAAAGCCCTATTCAATACTGTGCTAATATTGATGGTTAACCACTAAAATGGCAGTTTTTGGTTTATATCTTGGGAATGAAATGGATTTGAGAGCTCAAATTTCAGGAAGACAATGAGAAAAATACGGCCTTTCATCTGATATCAAAATCAATACTACTTCGGGGTAAATCAGGGGGGTCCCAAGACGATCGGAACACGCACCTTTAAATTGAATCAATATTTTAATATTTTCCACTTTCCTAAAGAATTAAGTAACTCTTTGTGATGCACATACATACTGTAGTAATAAATGACCTAGGGAATAACATTTTTCAAAAGGAATTTATTATAAGGTCATTTAGTTGGTTGTAATTTCATTGCAAACCAGAGCCAGTGCTGTTTTTAACAGCACCATGTTGTTCCATGCACCAAGTTTCATGCAGTGGCTGCATCAATGGCTGTACAAAAATAGCATACCAGGGGGAAAAATGGTCTGTTAACATTTTTGACATGAACAGGAGAGGGGCATTTATTACAGACATGTAATTTTATATGAATTCCAAAAATTGTCAAATTGTATGGGAGCTTGCAGGTAGTGTGTAATACTTACAGTTCTTTTTAACATGGGGTAAACAACTTCCAATGTAAATTGCCCATTTTTCTTTGAGTTTTAATTGCTGCTTTGCAGAACTCAAAAGGAGTAAAACAACATGCACGACATTGGCACTTGTTTAGCATTTGTGATTGTTATGAACTTGTGGTTGCAAAAACATTGAAGTTGTAAATATCTATACTTAGATTAACAATACCTTGAAATATACTGAGAATATATGCTCCCACCAACGCATAAGAGAAATAATTGGCCCAGCACCGCCCCGTAGCACTTCAGCACATGCATACACGTTTTGACACGCAGACAGTCCAAGGAATTAAGGCTGCGATTATAATTTTTTTGTCTGTGGTAAACAATTGTAAATACTTTATTTTTGTAACTTCAAAGCATCAGTAGTGAACAATAAAGAAAAACATTTTTGTTTTGAAATTTTTTAAAAAAAAAATTAAAATGAAACTGTACAGTAAAGCTTGTATCTTATAACTTTTTGTATGTTTGACTGAATGTCAAAGTACTCAAGGCTGTGGAGGAGCCATTTTAATTATTTTTAATTTAAATTTTAAACATGCGGTGTGGAAGACCTCTTTTTGAATATGTACATATTTGAAAAAGTCCACTTAAAATATTGTAGACTTGTTAATTTTATTTGATTTAATTTTTGTGCACAATTTTCACATAATATTGGACATGTCAATTTCATGAAAATTTGGTATTAAATTTCTTGACATTTTTTAAATTACAAATACAATGTTTTAGTTTACTATATAATATATAACTCCATGGTTACACAAAATTGTCATTGACAAATATTGTGCAAGGCCATTGGGAAGGATAGGTTGAACAGGTTTTAATACATTAATATTGATAAGATGAATTTGTATAATTTTACTTTAAATTGAAGCTATCTTGAGTACAAGCAGTGGCGTAACCAGCGGGAGAGCACTCCCCTTCTCAGAGCCCTTGCCTCCCGCCAGCCACCCCAAATGTACTGAACATTTGTACAGTGTCTATGGAGAAGGACTCAAATTTTTCCCCCCCACATAAAATTCCTCCGAAAAGAGAAAAAAAAAAAAAAAAAAAAAAAAAAAAAAAAAAAAGAAAAAAAGGAAAGAAAAGAAAAAAAAAAAAAAATAAAAAAAAAAAAAAGCAAGTGTTTTTTTTTAAAAAAAAAAAAAAGAAAAGTTTTTTTTTAAAAAAAAAAAAAAAAAAAAGAAAAAAAAAAAAAAAAGGGGGATTTTTTTTAAAAAAAAAAAAAAAAAAAGGGGAAATTAAAAAAAAAAAAAAAAAAAAAAAAAAAAAAAAAAACACCCCGGCGGCCCCCATTTGAAATAAGGTCTTGTTACACCACTGGGTGGAAGTAGTTCAGTTAAAGGTGCAACAAGAGATTTTGAGGTACCCAAATATGTGGTCATAAAAGTATACATATAGATTAGACCCTCCAATGATTTTCTTACCTTTATTTGGCCACAGAAATGTCTTAAAGGAAGAAAAAAGGTGATTTCATTGCTTTTATTTTCAATTTAAAACATAGGCTGAATTTCGTATTTCTCTATACAAATTTGAAATTTTATTTTTTGTACCAAAGAAACATTTCTCAGCTTAATCCTTTCAGGTGGCGATCTTTTTGATATGGAAGCTTTACAATCAGGGCAAAAATGAGTACTTTCAATTTGTTTTAGGACACTATATGCGAATCTCTCGTTGCAACTTTAATGCGAATGACTGTTATACACCAGGCCTTATGAAGGTGCACACTGAGTTACAATATGCTTCATCCCCAAGGACACAGTTCACTGGGTTTACTTGTACATACATTGACAGGAACTGACCTTGTTATGATGGGGTATCATATTACAACCCTCAAACACCAGGGGGTGTATTTTCTAAACACTGATGAATGGAAGGTACTGAACTGTGCCAAGGGAACGGAGTTTTACTAGCTCAAGTGACACTAGACTCAGGTCATGTTCAATGTATGGTTGTCATATGCAGTGCACGTGATAACCAGTTTCTATCAGGTTGGTACATTTTATGACCCTTGCCTGACCCGACTCCTGAATTGAGGCCGCCTTTAACGGAATAATGCATGTGGGTGCTCTTTATTCCGTATAGGCAAAGGCTACTAAATTTTCCCCCAGAGGGTTTCCCCCCCCCGGGTCAGGCAAGTGGGGGTCACAAACAATCGATCCAACCCCTTTAATCATGACCTGAGCTTGGCTATTTCAAATACACTCAATTTCCATACTAGTGGGTGGGAGGCATATACTTCAATTATGCACAGTATAACAGTGCCATAGGATCGGCGTATAACAAAAATTCTGGAATCCAAAATTTTATTAACAAAGTTGTGATTTTTTTTTCTATATTTCGACTTGGATTTGAGCTTACTTTCACAAAATGATTTAGTATATGGACAAGCATTTTGATTTGCAAAAAAAAACATGATTTGGTTTTAAAAAATTAAGTGTGCCTCATCAGGAAATCCGAGTCGGCTTTAAACATAAAACCTTGAATTTTTAAAGTAATTTCTTGTCGACACTTTTAATTATATAAAGTGGTAATATAATTACCTGAAAAACCTGTTAGACCAAAGTTGGACTGTATTCACAGTGTAAGATATTGTAATATATGCTGTAACAATGCCTTGGAATTGATTTCAAATCCATATGTGACCAGTTAAAGGATCAAATCTGAAAAATGATGCATTGTGTTTTTGATGTTTATGTGTTCATAGTCTATTATTAATACCGGTGGTCTGTGTGTCCTGACAGTGTCTATTTTCTCTAAAGACCGAGGGTCGCACGTTTCTCAAACTTGGTGGGTGTGGTCCCCTCAAGGTCAAGGTCAAATGGGGTAAACGAGGTGTAATGGACATGAAACTTGGTGGGGTAGATTGTTGTCCCAGGTTTTCAAGCCAGGGGATCGCCGAAACCCAGTGATTGCGAACCCGGGAACCGCTATTCAATAATAATCTTCATTATATTGTACCCTGTCTATGTGGTCTGTTTACTTTGTTTATATGAAAACCCAGAGAAAACAGTTTTACACTAAGAGAACAACGTGAATGCATACCTTTGTATATTCAGTGTTCAATAAGCAGCTCATTGCCAGAACAATTTCCTCTTCTGGCAAACTTAAAAGCATTTAAAAGCTTTATAAGTGGTATCTTTGTGCTTTTATTAACTCTTAAAGGTCAAAGTACATTCTTGCCAGCTGAATTAAACCTCCTGTTAAATAATAGGGGGAAAATTTTGCAGTTTTTGCTAAGCAAACGCAAAAGAGACCACTGAAAATTGTGAAACTGGGTCGAATGAGCAATAGAAGATCATGACAATTCTTTACTTACAAATAAGAGTAAAATAACAAAATAGCTACCAAATCAAAATGAAATTAATTTGAGTAATAAAAGGGACAGGACCAAACGAGGCATCAACTGTGCTTTCGAAAGCACGCGTATACATGCGGTGCCACTTGCACTGTCCCTGTGACCTTTGACCCCCAATCTATTACACATTATAAGGGTTTTGGGTCGCAATTCTTCTGACCAAGTCCGGTGATGATAGCAATTGATATCTGGTGCATGGTGTGAGGTCTTTCAATATTTCAAAGATGCCCCTTTATTGGGGCCCAGGTGACCTTTGACCCAGATCTTGAACACCATATATTGCTTAGGTCAGTGGTTCTTCTGACCTAGTGATTATAGCAATTGATTTGCAGAAACAGCCAAAAGAGGGTAAGAGCGACTTAACCTGTAATGACCTCTACGTGACCTTTTTGACCCCAATCTGTCAACACCCTGTGTGGCACTTGGGTCAGGGTTTATTCTGAAGAAGTCTGTTCAAGATCACGTTAACTGTGTAACACTAGTAGCATTTTAATATTAAGAGGGATTCGAGATGCTGCCCCTTTTGGCCCCTAAATGACTTTGGATGCAAAATCTGTGAACAAGCCAGATTGCCATGCATCTGGCAATCACTGTGACCGATTGGCCAATCGTTAGCACATGCGAACTGTGGAGAAGTAGGGAAAAGGGTTGTTAGCGCGACAATGACCGCTATTGACCCTACGGGACCCCTAGGGTCAAACTGTGAACCCCTATATGAACCTTGGGTCGGGGTTTTTGTGGCCAATTCTCGATGCTATCTGACCAAGCGTCTGACACTAGCATTTTGAACCAAGGTACAAACAAGAAAGAAGAAGAAATTCGAGAGAAGGCAGTATATCATGCGGCTGCACCGCATGATATAATAAGGCATCGATTGTGCTTTAGAAAGCACAGTATATCATGCGGTGACTACTTTCACTGTCCATGTGACCTTGACCCCAATCTATGTACACATTATACGGGTTTGTTCAGTAATTCTTCTGACCAAGTCCGGTGATTATAGAAATTGAATCTGGTGTGCGGTCTTTCAATATTTCAAAGAATGCCCCTTTAAATCGAACCCCCGTGACATTGGCCAAATCTGTGAACACCACATCTGGGCCTTGGAGTAGTGGTTCTTCTGACCAAGTCTATGATCATAGCATTGATTGGTGGCAAGAAACAGTAAATTGGAGATCTACTGCAACTTGACCTGTAATGACCCCTGTGTGACCTTTGACCCCAATCCATGACCGCCCCATATGGGTCTGGTCAAGTTTCCTTCTGACCAAGTCTAGGTTATAGTAATTGATATGTGGCAGAAACAACAAAAAGCGGGTAAGAGCGACATGACCTGTAATGCCCTGCTGACCTCGGCCCCCCAATCTGTAACACCCCATATGGGCCTAGGGTCAGCGGTTCTTCTGACCAAGTCTAGTGATTAAGCAATTGATTTGTGGCCTAAACGCCAAAGGAGGGTTAGTCGCGACATGACCTGTAATGACCCCTGCTGAACTTTAACCGCATTCTGTGAACAGCTCATATGGGCCTTGGGTCAGCGGTTCCTCTAACCACTTAGTGATTATAGCAATTGATTTGTGGGGGAACAGCAAAATGAGGTAGAGCGACTGGACCTGTAATGACCCCTGTGTGACTTTTTGACCCCAATCTGTGATCATCCTTATGGCACTTGGTCAAGTTTTTTCTTCTGTTCGACCAGTCTTGGTCAGATCAAGATCACGTTAACACTAGTAGCATTTTTGCCAATATTCAGAGGGGTTATAGAGACTGCCCCTTTTTTTGACCCTTTTAAATGAACTTGGGATTGAAATCGTGAACAACCCTACGGCCAGGCATCTGGCAATGACTGTGACCGAATGGCCCTCGTAAGCCATGCGAAGTGTGGGGAGAAGTATGGAAAAGGGTGTTAGCGAAGCGCGACATGACCGCTATTGAACCCTACGTAACCCTATGGTCAAACTGTGAAAACCCTATATGAAGCTTGGTCAGGGGTTCTTGTGACCCATTCTCGTTAACAAATCTTACCCAATCCTTGGCATAGGTAGCATTTTGAAGCAAGGTAACACAATAAGACGAAAGAACTAGTAGGCGAGTGGCCAGAGGGCCACTGGTACAACAGCCGATTATAAATATGACCCATGACCTTTGACCCCATGTCGCACAATTTTTGCCTGAGGGTCTGACTGCTGCTTTAACAGGCTTTATCTTTCTTCTATAGGCTGAGATATAGTCATTTAGACTCATTTTTAGGATTTTCTGCAAAATTGACGCATTTTGACCCCACTTAATGACCTTACCCCCGATATAAAAAAAAACAAAAAACCTGATGGACATCGCAAAAATGCATGTTTGCAAGGTTAAAATAAAAACAATCCACTCTGCTTAGTTCTGGAGATAAAAATTCTTTAAGTTATTAGCTCAAACCAGAAATGACCTGTAAATGACCTTTGACCCCCACAATAAAAATAACTTGCATACATCGGCTAACATACAATGCACATCTGAGTTATGTCACTCTGCTATGTTTGTACATTTTGAATAAAAAATTGAAAGTTTTTAAAAAATTTTGGGTTTTTGACTGGAATGACCCTTATGACATTGACTTCCTTAATTCCTGAACACCTATATGTATGGGTCCGTGTTCCTCGGAATCAAGTTTTGTTGATATCGGCTAATCCTGTAGAAGAAGATATTTTTGCGAATTAATGACATATTTGAACCCTGTGCCGAGGTCAAATGTGCAATGGGGGTCAGTCATATGGCTGTGATGGTTCGCTGAGCGTTCAATTGGTGCAAACCTGGTCACTATTGGTCAAGCCACTACTGAGCTAGTAAGCAAGATTGACAGAAAGAAGAAATAATACCGCTAGTAAAACAACACAGCCGACTTGCAATCGGCTGTGTAAAGAATCGAGGAAGACCATATATCATGCGGCTGCCCGCATGAATATAATCCATTTTATGTAAAAAAAGGAAAGACAATAATGATTAAACACATATTCTTTTAAAAATACAACCATCGTTTAGCGAGCATGTTAGTACTTAATGTTTAGTGTAACTCTCAGAGACATAGGAAATCCCTCTCCTATATAGAGAGATGATATAACCACAGTATATATTTTCAGCATCAACCAACTCATGCATCAACCTTTAATTTTGGAATACCAACTGGTTAAAATGCAGCCTTTAGAACAGCCATAACCATTTCATGGTGAAGTGCCCCCTGTATCAAATAGATTCTAAAAAATTTTAAACCAACAGTCCATTGCACGGAGATTACAAAATTCACTTACAGACAACATTTCAAAACAATGCTTGACACTATGAGGCAATGAAATATCAACTCTTTGCACAACAGTTCAATAGCTTCATTCACAGAGTAATTGTAATTAGAAAAACACATACCCCTGAGGTTTGTGGTATAATATAGATACCTAAAATACACAAGACGTTCATTTCAATGCATTGACAAGTACAACCCACTGAACTGTGGCCTTTGGTTTGATGAGCATAGTGTGTGCTATCTGTGCATTGTCACACATAATGGTACTCCCAAGAACCATGGGTCATATCATCCTTACTGTCAATGAACTCAGAAGTTATCCACTGTGATGGGTAGCGCTCTCATCCAATCAAAAGTTTGTTTCTAGCTGCTTAGGAAATGTAAATGAATTTCCTATAGGCATATACCATGTCCTTATTCTAATTCTTAAATAATTGGAACCAGTGGACTTTGCACTGCTACATGAGACCACCACCCACTCTGTCCTGACTGTGATAGTCTGCCACTCCTTTGCTTGCTACACAATATTGCTATCTGGAGTAAAACTTGCAACGTAGTGGCTTTTATCTATTCTCCGATTTTATACCATCCTTCTGCGATGAAAAGCACTGAGGATCATAACACTGAGCTATGAACTGAGCCCTATACTCTGGCTTATAATTTCTTGGACGTTTTAAAGTTACGCCCACTCCCTCCCTCCTTCCTGCCAAATTGCTCACCATCGTGTTTACCCGTAGACTGTCTCACCTAAAGATCAACACTTGCGTTTGCTAATGTCCAAGAATTTATGAGCCAGAGTATAATATCACCACATTGATAGATTCTTACACATTAGCTTCTTAATTTCAACATCCCTCATCATCAGCTTGTTGAGTTTTTGGAAGTAAATTTCCCACTCATTTGAGTTGGATTCTTTCTTCCATTCACACGATTTTAAATTGGCTTGATACACTCCGGTGCGGACTTGGACGTCTTTCCACACAATAGGAAGCCAGTTGTCATGTGGTTGCAATTTTCTGTTGGGTCCAATTCCAATTTGAGCACAATTGTAGAGGGGTCTTTCCTCATGGGTTGTTTACGTTGGGCAAATTAGGGCAGTTTTTCATTGTTTTATTTCTACTATTTTCTACTTCAATGTTGGGCCAAAATTATATTCAGTTTTATAGGTTTAAGGACTTCACAAAGAATCACTTTCCAATTGTGAAATTGTCAGTTTAACGTATTTCCACCTGGGGGTGCCATTGAATTTCGTACAGGTCGAATTGATTATCTTGTGGTAAAATCTGACCATATTGTCCCTTTAGTCATAAGGATTAAAAAAAGGTATAGTTTGGGGCCATCTGTGAGGGATCGTTCAAAAGTAATTAGCAAAAAGGTCAAACTCATTTTTTGGGTCTATTATGTAATTAATAGAGCCTTTGCAATCGCGTGGAAGCTTTTGCCCGCTGTTTAAAACGACCCGCCCTACTAGTTCCTTTTAGGCTTGCTTGATTGCTCTGAAAATTCCACGTTCTGCAGGTGATACTATGGATGAAACTCATGGAAATGGATTTTTGAAATTTGTTGTGTATG
>JAMKCH010028164.1:0-18012 GCA_023653785.1 Ophioderma brevispina
TTGTGGTTAACCCAGTGTAGATACCAGAGTCGTGTAATGGTCACTTGCACAGCACATGCATTCTAACAGTAAATTTGAATTTATGAGGACTATTTGAGTTGTTATTTTCAAGGTCCAGACATCAGTTGATTAGGAAAACAAGTTGATGCCTATTATGTCTATCAAGTCTGTTTTCCCCAGGGGTTTTTGATTGTACAACACCCTATATTGTACACAATTTAATGGGATTTGACAGTGCATGACAGTTGCACCCTGATGATACTAGTTTTGCATGGGATTGTGGGGGTTTCTGAAAACATCCTCTGCCACAGAGTATTCTGGCAAAATGATCCCCAGATTTTGCAAAATATCCAAAATATCTCTGGCTAGTATGCTACAATGTCCCTGAGAAATGTTAATAAGAGCTTGTTGTTGTACACACAGGTTTTTGCTTGGTATGTTTGGAAGACCAGATTCATGTTCTTCAGTTCTATGGCTCATTTTGAAGAAAAATATTTAAAGTTGAGTATCACCACCCATTGCGTAGTATGTGCAGGTGTATGCAATGCAGGCGCGTAGCCAGCACGGTGGTTCGAGGGGGAAATATCCCGATCACAAGCAAAAATTTCCCAGTCGCAAGGCAAAAGAATCCGAAAAGGGGCTGATTTAACATAAACATCAGTGTTTTATTTCCCGATTTCCCCTCAAGAATCATGTAAAGCTGTCGGGCGAGTAATTTCTGAGCACGTAAAAAGTTGCAGACCTCTACGTAAAGAGTAGGGGCACTCATCACTCTAGGTACCAGAGTCCTTTCCCACCCATTCTAGGCCTTTGAGGAAAGTAATGTCATAAGCCAGCATGGAAACATTTTGAGGCTTCATCCTGCATTGGAACGATGACAACAGTGGCCAATATTTAATATCTCAAAATGTCCAAAATGCAAGTGGCCCTTCGCTGCACTAAACCCTTGGGAGAAAACAAAACACTTTTTTTGTGAAACTAAATGCATACCTTTGAATACAGCCAAGGCTAAAAAGTGTTATTAACCTGCTTTGCCATTCCCCAAATACAAAATTGCATATGAGCAAATGATGTCAACAAGCCTGAAAGGCGCATGTTCTGATCATCTGTGGGATCCCTGATTTACCCAAAGTTAGTATCAATTTGGTATCAGATGAAAGGTCCTATTTTTGTCATTGTTGTCTGAAATTCAGCCTTCCAAAAATCCATTTCTTTTCAACTTCTGTCGGGCCACGACAGAAAAGTCAAAGCATGTTTTCCTATGGGAAAACCGGGGAACGATAGCAGGCAAGTTCAAAAACCCAAGGTTTGCGGTTTTTTTTGCACATGTTGTTCAATAAACCTCAAAACGTTCTCGGTAGGGTCTACAACTGATCCGTGAAAATTTGAGAGAAATCTGTATCCTAAAAAATCCCTGTCACTTAAAACATTTAGAAGGATAGATGCCACCCCCCCCCCCCCCCCAAAACGAAAACCTACCCAAAACCTAACCAAACTGGAACTGGACATTGACCTCGATGACCCTTGACATCATCCACATGTGAGGAACCCCTAGTTCACCTTAACCCCAAGTCTGGTTAAATAGTTATTAAATTAAAAAAAAAAAAAAAAAAAAAAAAAAAAAAAAAAAAAAAAAACCCACACATACACACACACATACATACAGATCTGCGCACCCTCGCAATACCCCTCGCTTTTCAAGCCAGGGGGATAATTTAAAAACATCCGATCTACCCAAATTTTAGAGTTAAAATGGCCCAACTGTTTGGATAGTAGAGCCAAAAAAAAATGTGTACATATGGCCCATAGACCAGTGTGTGTTAAATAAATGTGGTATACACACACTGAGACATTTTTGTTCATAAATCAAAAGGAAAACATTTCCCGGGCCTAAAAATTTCAATAGGGTAATGAGAAAAAATAGGAAATTTTTCTGATACCAATAATCTCTCATTTGATGGAGTAAGTGGGGGGGACGAGATCGTCGATCGGGTCACCCACCTTTAAGAACAAATGGGAAAAAATTAGGGTTGGGAAATTAAAGGGACAGGAGGAGATGTTTTGATACAAATTTCTCTCAATTTGCAGTGCGTCAGTTGTACAACACCACTGAGAACCTTTCGAAGGTTTATTGGACAAAAATTAGTATGTTTTGCACTTGGCCTGCTATCATAATCATCCCCACAGAAAAGCATGATTTTATTTTCTGTTGGCACAACAGAAAAATCCTAAATCCTTAAATAAGGATGGCGTTATTTGGCCTTATCCACTTCAGCTGTGATCTAATTACATTGGTAGCATTCCAAATATGGCGGAAAACTAAGGTTTGAAAAAAAAAAATTGGGGCCTCTTCTTGCTGGTCTGCTCTTTTGACAACACCAATGTAAATAAATGTACCAAATGATACAATTATGAAATGAGAGGAATGAATACAGCAAATCAACCCCACCCTTATAAGGCATAATCAATCCTTCTTCTTTCTTCTGCTATGAGGCAGCAGCTAAATGTGTTGTAAGCGTTGGAGCCAAACTCACTGTTGAGTGGTTGGGGTTTGAGAATCTGTATCCACCGGCGGACGAAAGGTAGGGCACTCATTGAGAATTGTGATCCGCAGTCTTTGTGATGGAGAAGGCAACATTGGCAAGGCTGGCCGTGGCCCAGCCCCCTATTGAAGCGACCGAACTCCTGGCGGGAATCGGTTTAAGGGACCCACCCCACATTCCTTGCGTGGGAGATTGCTGCCAGTGGTAGTTTTTTCTGTCTTAGGTGTAATAGAGAGTTGATCTTGTCTTGGAATGTCTAGGCCAGGCAGTATTCCATGTATGTAAGTGTTGAATGGGGAAATGGACGCAGCATAGCAGGTGTCGGCAGAAAGGTCGGCGAAGCACAGTCTCTGTCTACCGAGTTGGTGTGCTTCTTTGACAGTGTTATGCAGCAGGTTGTCTTGTTTACAAAAAGGGGGACTTATTCACTAGTTTGTGCGAGTGTGGCCCCCTCCGAAGTGCTGCAGCTGCAATGCATGAAAAGCACTGGTTGAAATTCAGATGGAGTGGGTGGGAGGCAGCCAGTTATGGTTCTCAAGGGCTCTCGTTGGAGTACCGTTCCATCTTCTTTGTGTGAGAGCTGTTGCACCCATTGCTGGGGCGGCATTTACAGCAGTTGCTGGTAGAGCCAGCTAGGCCAGTGGTGCGTAGGGTCGTTGGGCTGGGACACCCCATGAAGATCCAGCAAGTCTGCACAGGAGGTTATTCCTCGAAGATACCGTGGCGCATACGGACTCGAGGTGCTGCCAGTAAGTAAGCTGCCAGTCAATCTTCACTCCAAATAGGTTGGTGTCGGATTGTATGGCAGAGGGCTAACTTGAGGTGGATTGGAAGCTGGCGATGGAGCCTCTTTGGTGTTGAGGTGGAAGGCACTGAGTCGCGGTGGTCTTGCTGCGCTAAGCATTTCAGTTCTCCAGGCTTGAGATTGCTGCAAGTAGGGCCATGGCTGTAGTAAGTGTGCTTTCCTACATGTCCAATTGCGGTCCGAGTGCAGAAGGGCAAGATCGTCGCGTAGCCATATTGTCTAGGGTTGTTTGAGGGATATCGCTGATATACAAGTTGAACAGCAATAGGAGCAATGACGATCCTGTGGTACAGCCGTTCTCAGACGATGCAGGCGACACTCGGCCCATCGTGGTCTTGAGAATAAAGCTACGGTTTGCAAGATGTTACAGATGAATTGATTTTTTTTTTTTTTTTTCATTCAACCAAATCACAAAAAACAAAATCATTTTTCAAAAAAAAAATTCTATTTGTGCACATTGGTGGAGCTGTAGGTGGTCTACACCCCTCTACAGGTGATAAAATCAAAGTGCCCTAATAAGGGTGAAATATGATCTTTTGTCAAAATTGGGTTAAATGTCTGTTGTTACATGTAATTAAATGGGCTTCACAATTTGCACAGTACTGCTAATTTCTTCCTTCTCCCAAGTTTTCATAGAAATAAGTCCCCAAGTCTTCATAGAAAATAGTGGATTTATTTTACTTTCATTTCACCGTTTTCTATATTTTTTCATGATTGTTGTATGGAAAATCACTGATAGTGGACTTTAAATGATCTTGTGTGAAGCCCAAAAATTACAACATTGACAACAAAATGTAAACATGTTACATTTGATTCTCATCTTATCTTGGCTTCTACTAAGGAATAATGGGTGCCATGGAAATAATAATTGAATAGGAAAACACCCCGTCTTTTATTCACAATCTTATTTAATTACAAATTAGTAATACTAATGATTTTATCAACCATAATGCAAAAAATTTCTCAATAGCATAACAGCCCATTCATGACCATGATGCTACAGACCATGCGGCACAAACCAAGGATGAACCATTCAATAATAAAGAACGGGTGATGCAGCGAATCATCCGTAGACAAAATAAGGTAATTTCATTGGTTGATAGCCCTTTTGAGATATTTACATATCACTCGGCTCTATGCAATACTAGATCCAGTATCATACAGCCTTGTGTGGTATGGCACTAAAACATGATATCCCTGTTTGTTCATGCAATACATAAGAAACTAATTAAAATAATTGGCAAGAGTTCCAATTATCAGCGTAGCATTGCTACTGTAATTTCAATTGGTGATAGATTCTTTGAGATATTTCTGTATTTACTCGGCTCTCCTGAGTATCAAAGAAATAATCCCTATTCCTACAGCGATTTATCAGTATCACAAGCATGTGCTCAGTTTCCATGGAAGAGAAACAGCCCGAGCTAATTAGTATCTGTGTAGAAGCGCCATAGATATGGAGTGTTACTGCGTGTGCCGCTACGTTGCAATATAAACAAGGCGAACTCGTATTTACGCGATGCGTAAAATATATCCCCGCCAAATGTAGTGACCACTACAGACGATAAATGCAACTACAACACCCTCACCCTCCCCAACACCCCGCACAAAACCCCACTCAACCCCTCCCCCAACAACCCACATACCCACCCCCTCCCCAACAGCCCACAACAGGCCCCGCAAACACCCCACCCACTACCCACCAAAATCTGCAACACCTCACCCTCGAACACCAATCCCCTACGAACCCCTCAACACCAACCCCAACAACACCCAGCCCTCCAAACCAATTAACCCGCAAAACGCCTCCCACTTCCCAACACCCCAAAACGCCACTCCCCTCCCCAACACCATACACCCGCCCAAACAACCACTACCCCATCCCAACACCATACCCCGTCCCAACACCTACCCTCCCAACACCCTACCCCCTCCCACACCTCAACACCATAACCCCCCTCCCAACACCCTACCCCCTCCAATCCCAACACCCTCGCCCCATCCCCGGCGACACCCCGTAAACACTGAAACCCGTACACTCCACCCCTACTCCCCAACACCTCTGGTACAGCCCATCCACAACACCCCTCTCCCCAACCAAAATCCAACACCCCACCCCCTCCCAACACCCTTTCCTTGCAACACAACCTCACCCTCCCCCACCTCATCCCCAAACACGTTATAGTCTCATGTGCGAAGGAATTTGCCACTATCCGACATCCCGTTTCAGAGATACAGCAATTATGCATATTTAATTAGCTCATTTGACATACCAAGCCGCATAATCACATACTTTCAAATTGCAAAAAAAGATGTGCACCATGATAGGTTTCATGCAGCGCAGGATTGAGTATCCGATGTACCGTTTCAAAAATATAGCAATTACGCTGTATTTCAAATTAAATAGATGTGCATTACTCTATTTGCCCGAAATACACCCCAAAATCTAATCGTTGAGGAACTCTTCAGCCCACTTCCTTCCACCAACTTAAATCATTATACGCTACGGAGAGCTCCAGAACAATGTCAAAGCTTGGAGAAAAAAAATTGGGGATTCATAAATTATGCAAATTAGATACTTAATTAGCATATTTAGCCCAAAATCTAATCAGGTCGAGAACTCATCAACCTACTTCTTTCCACCAAGTTACATCATTGTCGACCTTACGGAACCCGATAAATTGTCTACAACATGGGGTCAACATTTTTATCAATGAACGGACGACGTGCTCATTCATAGTCCCCGTTCTGAACTAGTTCGGCGGGGACACAATAAACACTTTTTTTTTTTTCTTACAAAGTATAAGGCAGAGACCAAAAATTGAGCGATAGGTAGTTATGTTTGTTAGTGTTAGGCCAAAATAAAAAAAATGTTTCCTGTAGAATTTGAAGAGGGCGTACATATATGTGGAACTCTTTCCAAATAATGTTATGCGACGAATAAGGTGGCTGAGGTCAGATAAACTATTGGCGAAGCACAGTGGGCCGATTACTTTTAAGTTTCTGGCTGAGGATAAATTATGAGCACATAAATATTATAATCTAAGTAACATAAAAATATTTTTATTCTATTACCTAAAACAATTGATTTAAAAGAAAATGCAATCACAGGAAACTGACCAAATCAGAATGCCAGCCATTTTAATAATGGGAAGTAGAGGTACAAATGTATAAGAATGTTTCATTAAATAGTCTGCATTATACCAAGAGACGCATACTCCACACTAAACCATACTCCCTGAATTAGAATTTCTGATAATGATAGCAGTAAAACTTGCGGGCTAGCTACTATCACTCCCAGCTGTTATACATCAGTCACAACAAAAGAGAGTGGCCATGCTACCAAAGAAAATCTATCTTAAGGAAAATGCGGGAACTTCCCCCCATTTGCACAGGCAAACGATTGAACACTTCTTACGCAGCCAATTACCTACCAGATGCCACATTGGCGGCCATTCCCACGTAGGCAAGCGACCGGGGGCGGACTGCGATTTGCCAATTTTGAACTTGCCTTTGTGTGAACATGTAAACACATTTTGTTTGTGGAGGCAGTCGATTTCTTAATGTCACTATAATGCTAAGGCAAACACCACAAAAATAACATTGTCTTCCCTTGTCTTTATTGAATTCAAAAAATGAAAAGTTAAAATGCTGTAAATTATTCAAGCAATCCCACAAAAAATAGCATGACACTTTTGAACTTCATGCCATTGCTTCACACAGGTGAAAATATGCGATGTCGTTGCTTTTACCTAACAGACACTAGCGGCGCATCCTTCCCCAAGGACGTCCGCGTCTGTTACACAAAAATAGGGGGAGTGTCCCATCTTCCTTAAGATCTTTGATGCTACAGATTAGCAGTCAACTTTTAGGACCAAACAATACATTCATCTGGACATATAGAATGTGGTCCAGGTGCTAAGCAGGTGGATGCATTGTTCATAGATCACTTTCACCTCAAGATGCCTGCTAATCCAACTTGCTGCATATGCAACATATATGACTGCAATTCAACTGAAAATGAATGTCCCTCTCTACTCCAGCCCAGAGGGTGTATTAAGCAAATGTGTTGTGCCCCGAGTAAGGCATTTTACCTCAATTACTCCTCTCCACCCAGGTGTATAAATGGGTACCGGCAAATGTTGGGAAGGTATACAGAGTTGTTGTGCGGGAGGAGTAGTGAACCTCCACAGCAAAAGTGCAAGGCCACAATACTGGGCAAGAAAAGTGGGCCATGTGCATTAAGATTAAATCCTGAGAGCAACTCCTGCATTTGTCCTCTGTTTTATAATGAACATGAAAGAATACTTCAAATAGCATGTTTGTAAGACATGTAGGATGGCATATCCTCCACTGTCATGCAGTTTTGGCTTTCAAGTGTTATGTTAGTGTCAAATTAAAAGACACCAAATCAGTGCCATTTATGTGCCAAATTTCATTGTATGCTGTAGTTTGCTATAAATTTGCATACAGACATGTTGGAATACAACATTAACATGTTTTAACACTTCTTTTTCCTTATATTTTGCAATGGTTGACCAGGTATTAGTAAAAGGTGTCACGTTAGTTTAAAAGACGCCAATTTGTCCTGTTTTCGGTGTCTTTGAAAACAAACGTGACACTTTGCACTTATACTTGATCAACCATTGCAAAATACACAGAAAAACAAGTGTTAAAACATGTTAATGTTTTAATCCAACATATCTGTAAGCAAATTTTTATATAGAACTACACTGATCTTTGTTTAGTTCCTTAAAGGAGAACCCGTACAACGAAAAATATTAAACAATATACACTATAAAATAATTATTGACCACATATCGATTGGTTTCATAGAAAACGGAATTATATAACCCTAATAATGAATTAAAACCACCTAGTCTGACCATGTGCTATTTAAAAATCGCGCTAGTGTATAACGTGTTATGCGATACGACCAGCACGTTTAGGTCATACATGCCATAGGAAATACACGTTATGAAAGCATCATGTGTGAAGATGCGTGACGCTACTGTGCCGTCCGTATCGCATAACACGAATACATATCCCATATACAGTAGCGCGAATTTCAAATAGCGCATAGTCAGGCAAAACACTTTTAATTCGTTTTATGGTTAGTATAATTCTGTTTTCCCATGAAACCACTCCATATGTGTTCAATAATTGTTTTTATAGCGTATATTGTGTAAGTTATTCTTGATACAGGTTCTCCTTTAACTGGGGGAAGACTACCCTTATGTCGTCTTGTAATACTATTAGATCCACTTGCACTAATATCCAAGATTGTAATGGATATAACTCAGCAGGCTGTAAAAGTGTCACTATGAGCTAGTAAAATCTCAATTCCATTGGCACAGTTCAGTAGATTTCATTCACCAATGTATTTTGAAAATACACCCCCTGGTTTTTATGGATGATATATGATACCCAAATCACACAAGCTCAGTTCATGTCAATGTATGTACAAGTACAACCCACTGAACTGTGTCCTTGGTGGATGAGCATATTGTGATAGACCTATTTGTAATAAGCCATTTTCTGGCATTGGTGGGGAAAAACTGGTGCGAGTGTCATTCCTGGTGTTTGGCTACTCAGCCGTTTTCTTACTCACGTGGTAGCCTATATGGTAGCTACACCGTGTCTACCATGGCAGCTACTGCACAGTACACACTGGGCTAGTTGTGATGCAGTAGCTGCAAGATAGGGCTTACAAAGTACACAGTTATTAGGTGTACAGTGATGCGTCTACTCTACAGTACCTACACTAATGGCTACCTAGCAGTTGCCCACTAGGTGGAGAGATGGTGTAAACAGTACCGGAGTAGACATGCAGCTACCACCTAACTACCCCACAGTTACTATGATGCCATTTTGATAGTGGATGAAATGAGGGCACTATACACTCAGTTAGTTCAACCAAAGTTTTAAATCCGGTTTTGTCCCCATAAACAAGGGTGGCCGGATACACCTCACACTCAGCAATACTGCTGTGTAAGGATTTATTGGAGCAAAAGATAATTGACTGGATGCCTTTGTTCTCTGTTTAGCATTCTTTGATAATTTTTTAGGAAAATCATTATGAAATTTGAATCGGACATCATAAAAACCCAAGTACATGCACCCATGTAGCTACTCCACCACGGAGCAGACAGCCACTGTGTGTACACTCTCCCTCTATGCGGCAAAAATACATAGAATCCTGGCTAGCAAGTGTATGTCTAGTGGGTAGGTAATCCGTCTCTTCTCGATGGTAGCTGCGTGGTAACTCTACCTTAAAGAAATTGGCCGTGTAGGAGCAAACTGCTTCTTGCTTTCATTATTTATGAGAGTGAGGCAGTTTGCTGCTAGCCAAGCACCGGCAATGTTGCTCACACCAGTTTTGCCCCATCAATGACAGGAGGTAGCCAGTTATGAAAAAGGTCTATACAAAAACATATACTGTAAAAGTGATAATTTTCGCGCGTGTAATTTTTTGCGTTTCAGCGATTTTTAACATTTTTGCTTGTTTTTAAATTCGCTCTTTTCAGCTATGCTACATAGACCTGCACACAAATAAACATTTTCGAGGGTTTTAACATCGCGCTAGCGCAGAAGCGCGCGAAAAGCGCGAAAAAATTAATGTAGCGAAAATTTCCACTTTTGTTTTGCTCCAATAAATCCTCACACAGCCATATTGCTATTACAGTCCAGCTCGAAAGTATGAAAGTAGCGACGCGGGCGTGATATACATTTGTACCGACTTTCAGCTGCGCGCTACGCAAAGCACAAGCGCCACTACAAACTGAAAGGCGGCACTGGGATATGCGCGGTCGTTCACTTTACTTCAGAACCAGAAACCAAAGGTAAGTGTGAGGTGAATCCGGCCCCTCCTTGTTTACGGGGGACAAAAACGGATTTAAACCTTTGGTCTAACTAACTAAAGTCATCCAGAGATTATGTATCACAGTCTTTCTTTATAGTACTATCAGCTTCCACTTGTGAATATCAGGGTGGTGATGGATGGAACATCACAGGAAGGAAACACCAGGCTGGTAGTGATACTGTGACCTCGACAGAATTTTGATGGTTAATATTAATGGGTTCTGGAGCAGATCACTGGAAAGGAATACAAAAAAATAGTATTCAATGATAGTTTGCTACTTTATGATGAATACAAGTATCTGATTACAGTAAAATAGGACAATAGTCCCACATATGTGATGTGATCTGGGAAAACCCGCCACATGTCGCACAGGACAGTTTTGAAAAAATAAAGAAAATAGTTTAAAATCTGTAGATGTACTTTATTTTTGTCAGATTGTATAAGGCATAACTTTTGATGGGTGGGTATCAACGAAAGAAAGAAGAGAAAGAAGTAAACAGTTATGGAAACTTAATATTTCACACTCTGCAGTGATAGTAAAAACTCAAAATATAAATTTCCCACCATGTGGTGGGTTTCCCAGATCGTATCACATATGTTGTCCTATTTAAAGCATTTTGGGTTTTTTGCCAGTCATGTAAGGGGCAGAAAGATGGGGGCACATGTGAACCAGTGGATGCAACGACCGACTCATGACCCAAAGGTACTGGGTTTCGAGTCCCGCTCAGGCCAATGTGTTGTGCACTTGGGCAAGGCCACTTTACCTTGTTCGCCTCTCTCCACCTAGGTGCAAAATGGGGAGCTGTTAGGAATATTGTCCATTGAGCGCCACCCAAAGGTATGAGTATACCTTGGGCATTTGTAAGGGAGTTGACATATTCTAGTGGCAACGGAATAAATGTAAAGCGCTTTGATACATTGTGAAAGGCGCTATATAAATGTTGACAATTATTTCTTATGGTTACAGACAGAATTAGATGACCAATTACACATCCTATGTTTGTGTCATCACTGCGGCACAAGATGTCATTGGATACAATGTAACTCTGGGCAGGACATGTTCATTCTAGAATATGATTTTAATATGTCAAAAATACAGCGTTCGCCAAATGCATGTGTCGTCTGCCACCACGGTTTGTAAATGGGAACAAAAATGTCATATGAGGTGACCAACAAAAGGGGCACTACTCAAGGACCACTGTATCCAAGTGTCATGAAATTGATCGACATATGTGGATACACCAAGCCATTTCATAATTCTGACCATTTTAGGTCATGACCTCTAATGACCTCTATATGACCTTTGACCCCCCTTGAAAGGGGTAACTTGTAGGGCACTACCCAAGGAACAGTGGGAAATTTTGTTTAGGTTTAACTTTGTTGACCACAGACAGATACACAAACACACAGACACACACTCTACTAAATCGATCCCTACGTGCCTCCTGCTTTGCAGACGACACAAAAATACAAGGAAGTTATGTTTAATTGTTGATTTTTTACTTGTCCCCCCACCCCTGTGACAGACCCAAGGAGCATCAAAAGAATGGATAATGCCATGTGATACTATTACACAAAATTTGAATGCCTACAAGTTCTTGTAGACGATTTCTGATAACGACGGGATGATGTGGCGGTGCACCATCTTGAAAATACCACACACTTCTGAGGACTCTATTACATTGTAATCCAAACCTTCTCCTTAACGGGCAAACAACATCTTGGTTCAGAATGGAACAATGAAACCAAATGAAATCTAGACAGCTGTTCATACCTTTAATATGCCATCCCAGGGATGCTGTGGCCAAACTCTAAAATGCTCTGTGTTCAACAGCCCATAACTTTTTAACTACATAAAGGAATTGGATCATTCTTTTTTCGCTTAATAAAGATGCTTCATTCCAAACTTTTTACAATAGAGGGGCATCTTTTAGGTTTCCTTTTTTGACTCACCCTGTAGTATGTATACATATACCTGCTCGTCTAAATCTATCCACAATTATGTTTCAAAGTTTGAGATTTTACTTCTTTTGGACAAGAACTCGCACAAGAATGGCATAGGGACAAAACTATAATAGATGTAAGTTGATATTTCCCTCATCAATTTCTTTCAAATTCACACCCTAGTTTTCTTAACATCACTGCAGTTGGAGAAACGGCAGTAAACCCATGGAAAAATGGGGAAATTTCCTTATCAACTCTTAAAATAAATATACTACAGAACACCTTACTTGTATACTTGTCCATGGCAGATGACAACCACACCATCATCTGAGGCTGATGCAAAGAGAGGATACCTCTTATGATAGGCTACATGCCTTATGGCTTGCTTGTGATGTCTCAGTGTCTTGTAGGGTTTGGTAGAGAGGTCCATGTCAAACCAACTAAGCTTAGTGTCATAACTGCCTACTAGTACATTGTCACCTAATTGGAAAGAAAAACTAAGCTTAGTGTCATAACTGCCTACTAGTACATTGTCACCTAATTGGAAAGAAAAACTAAGCTTAGTGTCATAACTGCCTACTAGTACATTGTCACCTAATTGGAAAGAAAAACTAAGCTTAGTGTCATAACTGCCTACTAGTATATTGTCACCTAATCAGAGAGAAAACCATTGTATTAGGGTAGTTTGATGCTTTTGCTCCCTGGACATATTAAAGACCGACTCAGAAATTTTGAATATTAATTTTTTTTTTGTTTCGTAATTAAAAAGTATTCACTTTAGAACTTAAAGATAGTCACTTTAAAATGCTTTATGAATCAGGTTTTTCGTTTTTTATGCCAGTAAACATTTATGCACAGCATAACAGTGCCATAGGATATCATGTGTAAACAAAAAAATTCCAGATCAGGAATTTTATTAAGCAAAGTTGTGATTTCTTATAGGAACGACTTCGATTTGAGCTTAGGTATTTCACAGTATTAGTAAGGGACAGGCCCCATTATGTATGCCAAAAACATGATTTGTTGGAAAAATAAGTGCACCCTCACGGGAAATCTCTGAGTCAGACTTTAAGGCTTTTCACAATGAGCAGGTGATCGATCCACTTTTTGGGATTGATTGCCATCTTGAGACTTCAAAACCAGCTACCAAATTCATTATAATACTTCGCCAATTTTGGCACACATATCACATATTGTGCATCGTCAAATAACAGCACACACGTATCCGCTAAATGCACTTAAGTAAGAGACTATTCGCCATGTGGAATTTCCTTATTCATCCTACTACTACTACTACACCAAAGTTTTAAATCCGGTTTTATCCCCGTCAACGGGGGTGGTCGGATTCACCTCACACTCGTAGCAACCGCCCTTACTCCCTCCTTCCACTTCACCTGATTCAATGCATCCTCCATCCTCAACCCAACCTTCCTACTCTCCTCTTCTTGCTTCTTCCATATCTTCTTTGGATGTCCTCTCCTCAAACTTCCCACCTCAAACTCAAAAGCCCTTCTTAAAACATGCCCGTCATCTTTCCTCAGCACATGCCCATACCAACGTACACTATTCGCCTTTGCCAAACGATCCATCGCTTCTTCCAAACCCAACATCTGCATCAAGTCCTCAGTCTTCATCCCATCCATCAACTTCACACCACACATCGCTCTCATCATTGCTCTCTCTGTCCTCCTCAGAATCCCTATCTCATTTCGCTCAGACACCATGTCTCACTCCCATACAGCATCACTGATCTTACACAGCTCTTATACACCATACCTTTCAAGGGATATCTTTTCCCTTGCAACAACTCCCCACATTCCTTAAACCTCGCCCACCCATACCTCACTCTAGCTGTCACAGCCACCTCGCATCCGCCACCCCCTTCACCGATTCCACCTCATCACAAAAACTTTTCCTCCTATTCCAACATCCCTCCAGCACCCTTCTCGCATCTCCTACACATAAAATCTCTTGCCAAACTTGGGATCACTCTCTTCATCTTTGTGCATCTCCCGTGGATCCATTCCCGCATTTCTCACACCGCACTGAACTTGCTTTTACCGTCTTCCCACACACACCACATGGGTCTACCTTACTCACTACCACCTCCCTCTCCACCCCACTCACCAGCACTTTTGTCTCCAAGGTTGACCTTCAAACCCTTACTCTAAAAAGCCTTCTTCCAGTTCCAAAACTTTCTCCCTCGGTCCCTTTCATTGTCTCGAACATTAAAAACCAAGTCATCGCATAAAATATCTCACTCATCAAACCTTTTTCTGCCAATCCCAGAACTACATCACTCAACAATTCAACAAATTAAAAAATAATAGCAAACATAAGTACAGGAACCTTGATGCACAAACACTTCACCTCAAACTCCTCAGAACAAATCAGATCCCACTCTAATATGTCTTTACTCCTTGATACACTTCATCAGAAAATGCGCAGCACAATATCTGTGTCAAGTAACTTGCCTAGCACGGCCGAGCCTGGAACAAAACGCCCCATCTGCTGCATTTTCTGGCCCTGAGTTGGTGGACGAAAATGCAAGAATGATATATGCTTGTGTCATGGATAAATGTGTCAGTAGGCAAGTTGGGATCGGATAAGGAATATAGATAAGTCTCAGAAACCCCGGTTCGGCCTGTAGCCTCACTTTGTCCAACCCCACATCACCTAATAACAAAGAAACCTTCTAAAAATCGAAACAATCTGAAATTTGTGAATTTAATTTTATGTTGGTACTTACCACCACCTACTTTTTAACAATATTTTCCAATACAAGATATAAAACCAAATTCAGCTCATATCTGGTATAAAGCACTTGTGTATATATACAGGTATATTCTGGGGTTTGTATGGAAATTGATATTTTCTGTTCTAACATTGTGTGAATATTGTGCTAGTTATAGTTAACTATTGTAAAGAAATAGAAATGACTCTTATAGGCCTTTTAAATATTTTAATTATGGCCATCCGTTATGGTGGGGCTAAAAACGTGATTTACAACTTTGGTTTAATTTGAAACTAAATAAAGAGATGCAAATGTTTAAAGTATTCTGTTAAAAGATGATCTTGTCCACCTTGCTAATCAAATGAAATGTTAATTACTTAATTTTACAATGGTTAAAGGAGTAGCTAATTCTTTGCAATACATAACTCCAGGGTGGATGGTAGATATAACTAGGACACCCATGTTGCATTAGTCAGTAACTCTGGTCAAAACTCTTGTTCAGTAAATTTTACACTCGTACATAGCGCTGAGTCTGTAATACAGCATATAAGAAACATCATTATGTAATCCATTGTGAGCCAAACAAGAAATTACATTCAAAATAGGTATCAACATTTGACGACAGATCATTAAAAGGATAACCTACAGAGAAGATTAAGAACAGGCTAGAGGTCAGATGCCATTTGATATTTTATAACAAGAAAAAAAAAAAAAAAAAAAAAAAAGCTCACTGGCAGATGCTTAACATGTTTACGTCCAAGTCAATTTACTAAACCTTACAGCTGGGAAAATGCACCTTTCTTGTTGATTTCTTCTAGACGACCCTTGTTATAAAATGATCCATAGACACCAAGGGAAGCATCGTCAGGCATGTGGATTGTTCAGAAAGTTTTTTAAAGGGCCATGGCCAATCGTTAATAAGCCTCATTTCCCCACCAGAACTCCCTGATTACGGAAGTGGTCAAAAATGTGGTATCTGAAGAAAGCCACAGTCTAAAGGATGTTTGGATTGAAGTATTGACCTCATCATGTTCTATCACCATGCACATTTGAAGTTCACCGACTGCTCGGTTTAGTCTGTAGAATGGATTATGGATGTTCGTTGTTACATCCATCCATCCCAGACAAGGCAATCCATATGCATGATCACATAGGACCGCCACCACATGTTGTGGGGCCAACAAACCATACTGGTAGGAGGGGGCGGGATACATTTCGATCCCGTTTGAAAAATTTAAAAAAAATAAAAAATAGGTCCATGGCCCGATGATCGCTAATTAGCCTCGTCCCCAGAAGCTCCAGATTTTACCGGAAGTTGGTCAAAATTTGTGGTTCTGTTCAGAATAATAAAGCTACTAGTGTTCTCATTTACCTGTGAAATCCTTCTTAGAGCCAAATGATGTTGTTTGGAAGTTAAGTTATGAGCGAAATGAGCCCCATTTTGGTCGACCAAATTAATTTACACAGTACTCTATGGGCTTACAAAATCACGTTTTTAGCTCTCGCATCAAAACAGATGAAAATATTGACGCACGCAAAAATTTACAGATGAGGTTTTGGAGTAAATGCCAATCTATCAAGATTGAACACTGCACATCCTTAAATGGGCCATCCCCCTTTAAGCTTTAAGAGAACAAGATTACCAGTTTTCTGTTGTAATGAATTTCACTATTGATTTCATGGCAGCACTTAGATACTATCTCACTTATTGTATAGAAACATAGCATTAAAATACTGCTTTTGAAAGTTCCCTTCTTCTGTATAGTATTGCTTTCATATTCTATGAGCTATAATTAAAATCAGATTTTCATCAGTCTTCAGAATGTTTTCAAGTCCCCCCACAAAAACCCAACAAAGGCTTAGTTTTCATGAAATTTTGACTGCAACTTTCCCAAAATATCTTATTCAAATAAAACATTTTTTCAAGAAAAATTTTGATTTCTCCCTACATATCTGCCAATGGTTTAAAAAAGCTTTCATACAAAGAAGAAAAATGATTGCTTAAAAAGAAACGCAGAATTATTAATCACTGATTTTGGTGCGTGTAAACATTAAATTATCAAAAGTCCTTCCTAAAACGTTTGTGTATGAAGACATTAGTACCATTCCCAAAATAGTAATTTATTGGGAGGGTGAATTGTTTTCCCCAGAACATGCAGGTAAAAAAGCACGCCCATGTGTGCACACAAACATATTAACATACCCACTATCTATATTGCCTATATTGTACACTGAAATTGATAACGCTGTTGTTGACTTTTATGCGTTTTCGGATGTAGAGGCCTCCCAGTCACATTTTCAAGGGCATTCATTCTCAAGGACATTTACTACTTCTGAAGAATGCTTTGAAATCTAGTAGTCCTGGTTATTTTGGTTGGTTGTTTTTTGTTTGTAGTTACTCTTGATAAGGCTTGATTTTTATTCAGCCGAAACTCGGGTTTTACTGATTTGACTTTTTGTCTTGTAAGTTGTTTTGTTCTTTCTTTTCCTATGTTTTGGTTGAGATTGTTTGTTTGGATATATACCTAGTAGTAAGTTCTGGACGTCAAAGCAAAGTCTAACCTTTACCTGGATTCAGCTAGGCATTCCTGGGCCGTCTCGTACACCAAGGACTTAAGCGGTATAATTCGGCTCCAGTGTACCTCCTGCCAGTACTATGGGCAGACCAGACGATAATCGGGTTACAGTTTCACTGAAAAACAGCCTAGAGGCGAGACAATTGTGTCTAGTATTCAGGGCAAATGTTTCGCCAGCCAGAATTGGCCTTAATCTCGCTAACTTTAGCAATGGTTCAGCTTCAATGCAACTCAACAATGAAACCGCTAAAGTGAATCTGGGCCAAAAGTGACCTAATCCAGGCAAAGTTTGTAATGGGGCACAATGAAGCCATGGCTTCTCCTAAGGAGGCCTTTTTGGGCCTGCTCTAAGAATTATTCAAGTCATCCGCCAATTTTACTTACAGCAACAAAGAAGAATGGTCTGACAGGATGGAATGCCACACACTGCACCAGGCCCTTACTCTGCCTGATGGTGGTCTGTGAACGTCGCTTAGAGAGCTGGTGGATCATGACGGATGAATGTCCACCATCAACGTACGACAAGCGAAGTAATCCTCCTCCCATGCCAT
>JAMKCH010028165.1:0-17995 GCA_023653785.1 Ophioderma brevispina
AGCACACCAGTCCAAATGTGAATCAGATTTGACACATCAAGAAGGCACCGTGGCTCAACATGGTGGAATTCTCCCACGCATGGAACACATTCATCAACAGAACATCGGTATACACCAAAGAGGCTCATCGCCAGCTTAAATCAACGTCAATGGAGCGCCTCTGCCGTACAATCCTACCCCAACCTACTGGGCGTGCAGCTGACCTGACAACTTACTTACGGCAGCACCTCGAGTCAGTATGCCCAAGGTATCTTCGAGGAATACCCTCCTGTGCCAACTTACTGGATCTTCATGGGTGCCAGCCCAACGACCCTACGCACCTCTGCCTTGGCTCTGGTCTACAGCACTGCTGAATATGCCCCCCCATCCATGGTGCAACAGCTCTCACACAGAAAGAAGCTGGACACGGTACTCAGCGAGACCATGAGAAACCATCACTGGCTGCCAATCGTCCTACTCATCTGAATTCCTACCAGCAGTGCTTTCAGGCATTGCACCTGCAGTACTTTTGAGTACTAGTGATAAGGCCCTGCTGGACAACAAGCACCGCTGCATAACACGGTCAAAGATCACACCAACTCGGTAGACAGAGACGGACTCTCGCACCTTCTGCCGCAGCTCTAAACTCTCCAGTTCCCATTTCACATTACAGACATGAATACTGCCTGGCTAGATACTCCCAGACCGATCAACTCCTCTATTAACCTAAGACAGAACTACCACATGGCAGCAATCCTCCCATGCAAGGCTGGTGTCACCTTAAACCGGATTCGCACGGAGTCGGTCGCTTCAATAGCGATATGCACCGAAGGGGGCTGCGGCCATTGCCAGCATGCCAATGTTGCTCTCCATCACAGACTGTGGATCACATTCTCATGATGCCCTACTTTCGTCCACCGGTGACTAGTATTTCTCAAACCCCAACCAATCAACAGTGATTTGGCTCAACGCTTAAAACATATTAGCTGCTGCCTCATTACGCAAGAAGAGGTATATTTGTAACAAGTATGTGCAAATTGCTACATGAGTACCAGCAGATGGAGGAACATACACACTCAAGATAATTTATCAAGCACACCAAAAAATAATTGAATGAGTTTGTGTAAAGCACACCAAGTGAAGCAGATTGGCCCCTAAAGAGAATGCGACACTGTGCTCAACATGGTGGAATTATACATCGAGCAGGAACCACATTCATCAACCGAACATTGATCAGCAATTGGTACCGCATGTGTAAACAACGAGTACATGATCCCATCAGTGCAGATGGAGGAACTTGACTATTAGTCTCACCCTGATTCTGAATTGACCAAAAACAGGCTTTAATTTTGATTTGAAACAGCATTTCAAACCTTGCCACTTTCTTTCATAAAAAGTACAATAGACCAATGGACTATTGATACCGATGAATGTTAAGCTTACACCAACAGAACATCGGCATATTGGTAAACAGCATGTGTAAACACTACAAGCTGTCATCATGCATATGGAGGAACTGACTATTTATCTCACCCTGATTCTGAATGAACAACACACCTTATTTTGATTTGAAACTGCAATGTTTCAAACATTGGCCACTTTTCTTTCAATAAAAGAAGTACAATGAAAAAATGACTATTTTTTGATACGAGAATGTTTAAGCTTACACAACAGAACATCGGCATATTGGTACAGCTGTTGGAAACACTACAATTCCACCACTCAGCATTACACACATGTTATGCTTTTTCCTGCCTGCATGTATTTTATCTTGTTTGTTTCCCTATGCATCAATGTTTTATGGTATGTTACTAAAGACCCGTGATGAATATGGAAATTAAATCGTTGTTAGTATTTAATTGATAATTTCTTGACTCTCCAAAAACAAAACCTTTAATACGGTATAAGTGGCCACTTTTCTGACGGCATTTTTGGAACAAAGGAGTGGTGTGGTGATGCCAAAGCCATTTTTGAAATTTTTAAGTGAAGTTTTTATACATGAAAGTTCCCTTGAATTTTTTTTTGAGGGGGATGGGAAGTTTTATTTTTTGAACCCTGTATTTTTTTAATTTACATTTTTTTTTTTTTAGCAAAATTGTTTGTTTTGGCGTACCCCGACCGACCCTAAAAACTGCCGCCTCAAAAAAGTTTTTAATGACAATTAGCAACCAAAAAAAATATATTCTGCCGACTGACCCATTAGTTCAATCCACACTTTAAAAAAATTTTTTTTTTACTAACACAAAGAACGAAAAATTAACAAACAAGACAAACAAAGGCAACTACCCACCCAGTAAATAAAAGATCTTTGCCTAGGTCCCATTGAAAAAAGCTTTAAATAGTGTGACCTTTTTTAATGGTTTTATGTTCACATGGTAAAGTCCCTGCAGCTTGGGAAAGAATGCTTAAATTAGTTCCTATTTATAAAGGATCTGGTAATCCTAAGGAAGATAATTGGCATTTACAGACCAGTTTCTTTACAAGTGTGCTTTGGTAAGGTTTTGGAAAAGTTAATTTCCTGCCGTATATGAATTATATAACTAGAGATAATATTCTCCTGACAACCAATTTTGGTTTTCGTATCGTGGCGGAATGGTGACAATGCTTGCAAAATTTTTCCATCTATCATAGTCCCTTGTTAATCTTGTTGTGGGAGTGTTTTTTGGATTTCAGTTTTCGCTTTTGATAATTTGATCATAACCTCTTGCTCAGTAAGCGCCATTCTTTGGGTTTTTATTAGGTTCACTTCTGCATTGGATCCAATTTTCTTTTTATGCGTAAACGCGTGTGATTTTCAAAGGCTGTTTGTCCTGAATGGTGCCAGTGACTTCTGGGTGTCCTCAGGTTCTGTCCTTGGTCCTTTACTATTTTTTATTTCTGCTCTTTGTAAATGACATCAAACATGTTGTTTCTGCTCCACTCTTCCAATTTGCAGACGGTCATTCAATTGTGCTACCTATCATGAGTGAAACATGATCACAACATTCTGCAGCAGACATTCAAAATATCTTTTAGTGGTCAATCATCAATAAACTTCCTTTAATCTTTCTAAATGCTCTGTCATGCACATGACCCAGGTCTGGTGTCTCCAAATTTCTGTAGCTCTTATTTAATTGGTACTGATGAACTTTGAATGAATTGATCACTTCAAACTGCTTGGTATAACTTTTAGTAAGGATCTTTCTTTTGATTCGCATGTTGGCATTGTAGCTGACAAAATTTCTAAGCTTTCTGGTTTATCATTAGATGCACAAACATATTTCTCTCTGCACTGCTCAATCTCTATAAATCTCTTATTTTCACCCATGTTGGAATACTGTGTTCTGTTCGGGGCCCCTTTTCAAAGAAATCATATTGATAGATTGGAGAGAGTTTCAGAGGAAAATCAACCCTTGATTTCATTTTATAGGAAATTTCCCAGTGGTGATTGGAGTGACCTAACTATACAGAAAAGCTTACCGAACTGCAGTTGATAAACTGAGAATGTTTCAAGTTCCAAGGTTGGTCTTTGGTTACAAGCTTTTGAATGATTTTTTTAACCTGAAACTTTAGTCCACTTGTGGCAAGAAGTAGACATAAAGTTCCAGACTTTGCATGAACTGCCAGAAACTTCCTCTTCTTTAATTCTTTGTTTTGTGGTCTTCCCCTCTTGTGGAATGGTGTTCCTTTTCTTCAAGAGGCTCATAACATTGCTACTTTCAAATCCAGATGTAAAGCTTTTTTTAGAAATCATCTATTGCTTCTTTTAAATTACCCTTTTAATTACCCGTTCTTTTTATAGTTTTTTTTTTTTTTTTTTTTTTTTTTTTTTTTTTTTTTTAATGTTAATGTAATTTTGCTGTCAGCTTGTGCCATCACATATTTTTGGATAAGGTGTGAGCACTGTGTCGGGCTTTCAAAGCCCATTTAGATCCTCCATCTGAGGTACTTGCCTTTTTGTATTGTATATGTACCATTAATCTTTTAAATGTTTGTTCTTGACCAAAATCAAAATAAATATTATTATTATTTATCTTGTATTCAGTTTAGAGTAAAACATGAGAAGATTAAAAAAAAATGAAAAAAAAAACCAATCTGACGAAACCGAGTCCGCCGACCCTGATATTTTTCTCCGTACGCCAAACCTTTTTTTATGCCTCATGTGAGATACAGGTAATGTAGGTGAAAGGTTATGTCATGTTGGTATTTTCACATTCTCCCATCTTAATCCCCGTGAAATGTTATGTAAAAGCCTCAGCTCTTGGCAAAAGAACACTGCCAAGGCTCATTGGATGTACTCAGATTACCTTATGACCCCTATGTAAACTTTACCTATAAAATATTTTTTTCTTTTGCAGAATTCAAGTCGGGCAAAAGTTATAAGAATATGAGTATGTAAGGTCCCTTGCCCCAAATACTCGTGGCTTTTTTGTGCGGCAATGATATTTCAAGTTTTTCAGTTTCCTGAGTTATTATACTCTTCTGACCAATTTACCTAATTACTTGAAGAATATCCAAGTTTGACACTCTCAGGGTGTCCCTATCAACACTAGGCATCAGTAAAAGTTCTTGTTGTTAGTGCCAAGAAAACCATAGTACAATTTCCATACTTTCATATGGAAAATTATGTTGTTTGTAGAGAAATTTATATTCAAAGAAACAATGAAAAAAGATCAGAACAATATGAGCTATACACAGCTTAGTCAGGAGATTAGAACGTTCATGTTGTGACCGTCCAGTTGAGATATACACAATTTTTTTTGCTGAAAATGATAGATTAGGGTGTGTAGAATAAGAATCTGCCGGGTGACACTGGGCATCCTTGGGCATTTTGAGAAAGCCAAGGATTGCGTCGCCATAAATGATAATTATTATTCAACCCCTATATTATCAAACTATGGAGTTCCTAGAATACTATAGGATCAAATGAAAAGTGTATGGCACTTTTAACATTAAGTCATACTTCAAATTCAAAAATGGAAGCCAAATCAATATTTTAAAAGATGCCCTATAACAGGAAATACGTGCGATAAAGAATAGACATGAATGTACTTAGATTATGTTGTAAACACAATATAAAATGTATTCTGACAATTTTAAAGTTGTCAATCATGACGTCAAGCAATAGGCAGACCAAAAAGCTGAACATCTTCAAAAAATACGGTGACACAAAATTTATAAGATTACAGCCTCAAGGTTCGAACTCAATGGGTCAATGACATTAGAAATCCCTTTGATTCCTAACCAATGTCCAAAATACACCTCAATTGTGTGTAAGCGTCAAAATCGAAATAAAACTAATATGGTGCAAAATTGTCAAAATACCATAGGAATTATATTTTTTCCACCCATATATGCACTTCAATTATTAATTTGAACATTTTTATATCAGGATGACATGGTTGTTATCACTTGTTTATGATCATAGGTACATATCTAATTGTTTCATTGATACAATAAGGTATACTTTAAGGTAATATTTAGAAATTTGTTCAAGTATTTTTTGAAGATATTAACGTTTTTGGAATTTTGCCAATATAATTGACGTCATGTTACAACCTAAATGTATCAGTAAATACATGTATTGTGTCTAACAAAATAATCTAAGTACTTCGTGTTTATTTTTAAATAGCAGGTATTGTGCTGTTTATTGTTAGGGCATATTTTAAATTATTAGATTTGGCTTCCTTTTTGAATTTGAAGTATGACTCGATGTATCAAAAGTGCCAGACTTGTTCATTGGGTCCTATAGTTATATCTAGTAACTCCATAGTTTGATAATATATGGTTGAAATAAATATATTATCATTTCGGGCGCCGCCAGCTTGTGAGTTCTTACAATCGCCCAAGATTGCCAAGGTGGCACCAGGCAGATTATTATTCTACATACCCTATCTATCATTTTCAGGCAAAAAAAAGGTATATATACTCAAACTTTACGGTCAGGCATAAACTGTACCATATCTCCCCGACTAGCTGTTTGAAAGACTAATTTTATGGCAAAACCAGAATAAAAACAAAAATTATCAACGGCGGCAACTTTGACACATAATTTGGATTATTTTACCACCAACTTTATCCTGTGCAAATTTTACGGAAACTTCAGTGTGCGGCAAATTATGATTTTCTGGAAAAATTAGTTAACATGTCTCTCTATGGAGAAGGCGGCATATAGTAGAGTGTGCTTATAAATAAAAAATCATATGGCAAAATTCCCAAAATGGATTTTTCTGATTTTTGGAGCCTGAGAGATAATAGCTATGCATGTCATCACTTATATCAGTTGTCAAAATGGTGTCGCCACTGCTAAAATTGCTCTAAAAATAAGGAGGACAACTTTATGGGTCAAACAGCTGGGTATAATAAGGAATGGTATAGTTGTTTTATCATCTTGTGAACATTTTTCCATTTTTCCTGCCCTGATGTGAATGAGTGTGCCAATTCACATATTCTCGAGTAGAATTGAGCCAGAATTAAGTCCACTAGTTTTCCCTGAAACTAAATAAAACATGTATGCAACAGTTTACTCATAAAGAATGGCATGTTAGTAATAGAGAGAGAGAGGGGGCACAGCTGTTTGAAAAGTCCCATTTATAAGACAAAAAACGGAAGGAAAACAAGGAAAAATATCAAGTGGACACCACTGTTGACAATAATTTTGGATTATTTAACCAACTTGACTGTTCATCTTGTGAAAATTTACACCATTTCATTTTGGCAAAATATTATTTTTTTTTTTTAAATCAGTTTAAGCGTATCCTAATGGAGAATGGGACATGCGGTCTTTCCATGAAAAATGGCCTACAGATCACATTTTTGATATGTTGTGATCACAAAAAGTTTTATCTTAATAGACCAAAACATTTTTGATAATGATAATAGTTTCAAAACCTGTGGACTAAATCAAGGCTGTCATATGCCAACCAAATTGGTTGCAAATTAGGTCAGAATTTTCACTGAATACGATGGTGGCCGGGGGTTAAATAGAGGGACATTTTGTGACAAGAAATGTGAACAACAGAAGAATAAGTTGTACATGCAAGGACAATGGTTGTTTACTTCCTTTATTGATATAGGTGGCAGAATATAGGTAAAAAAAAACATATGGACAGATCACATTAAATCGTTCTTCGTATTTCACTGTAGATTTCTATAACGTGCAAGAATCAACGTTGTAACATTTGGTGTTCGACTTTAAATGTTTTTCCGTTACATTATTGAAAGACGGTTGTGACGGCCATATTTTTTTTTGTCCACAATGACCTTATCAATGATAATGTAATATTGGACTGCAGGTACAAATCTAACCGCATTTAGAGACAATAAACTTTGTCATATTTCCAGATTACACAAAATGGATCAAAACCTAACTGTGGTGTCCGATGTTACACGTTCATATTTTAAATGCAGTTTTTTTTCTGTATTTCCACTGTTAAGCAAGGTATGCATTTTCCATACCATTTTGAGAAAAGAACTTGGCTAACATATTTTTAAACCAAAAAGTCACCTTTCAACTCTGTCCTTTTTGGATTGGCACCTTTGAATAAGGTGGGGTTGGTTCCCCCCCCCCCCCCCCGCCCCCCCCCCCGACGTTTACACGGTTGAACTGCCAGTCAATTAAAACGGGTAATTTCATGGAAAAATGCCGACCTTTACAGTCCTTCAAAACAATCTGATAATTTTGTATGATAACAATCACTTAATTAGCCATGCATCAATCACATTTAACAAGACGCCGGTGTCCCGCAGTGTTAACATGTTTGATTTCCTTCCTCCCCAACACTAACTCTATGGGAGTTAAATCTGACTTCTTCAAATATGGCATTTGCTGGACTTTTCAGTCAACTTAACTAGATTTTTATGTTTTGAACAAATGTATCAGAAAACTGAATGTAAGAAATTACTAAGTATGTTATCTTTTGACATTTTTACATCCATGTCACACCTTTTGAGGACATATTTCAGGAAGAACCCCACATCATAGAGGGCGCTAAAATATACAAATCAATGACCTTTGTAGGCCTAATGGGCCAAGTTTCCCGCAATGGAATTTTTCTGATTTTCTGGAGAGATAGTTCTAGCACATCCTACTTATATCCGTTGTCCAAATTGTGTCGCTGCTGCTTAAAATTGCTCTAAAAATAAGAGACGACTTGCATGGGGCCAAACGCTGTGAGGGAGGGAGGGAGGGTGGATTGAATGGAAGAGGGAGGGAAGGAGAGGGCCTTTTAATTTAGTGTATTGTTTAATAAACCGTTCACTTTCAGACATCATAAAATTATGTGTATGGCCCCATTTTGTACACAATTAAGAACCATTTTTTAGAACCATTGTTTGAAACCAAAGGGTTTCAAAGTTTGATATGGGTAAAGATGTGCCTCTAAGATTCTAGAAATAGGACCATATCAATACCAATTTTTACCAAAAATGGGACCTAAAGCTACATGAGAAAATTTTGAGGAAGACTGATCCATTTTTGTCTCGCCTGAACTTTGTTCGGCAGAGACTTAGTAATCACTTGTCTGTCTGTCTGTCTGTCTGTCTGTCTGCCCGCCGTCCGTGTTCAAGTGCTTGTGTACGATTTATCTGGAGTTCCGTAAGGGCTACGATGATGTAACTTGGTGGAAAGAAGCGGGTCCATGAGTTCTCGACCTGATTAGATTTAAAAAAAAAAAAAAAAAAAAGAGGGAGGGAGGGAGGGTGATTGAAATGGAAGAGGGAGGGAAGGAGAGGGCCTTTTATTTAGTGTATTGTTAATAAAACAGTTACTTTCAGACCATCATAAAATTATGTGTATGGCCCCATTTTGTACACAATTAAGAACCATTTTTTAGAACCATTGTTTGAAACCAAAGGGTTCCAAAGTTTGATATGGGTAAAGATGTGCCTCTAAGATTCTAGAAATAGGACCATATCAATACCAATTTTTACCGAAAATGGGACCTAAAGCTACATCAGAGAAGCTGATTTTAGGCCAAATTAACACAAATTTAACATTATTTCCTCAAAATTCCAGCCCTTTTAATAAGCAATATTTGGAAATATTTGTTCTACATTGACAAAATTGGCCTAATTTTCCAACAAATTTGAGAAAATTTTGAGGAAGACTGATCCATTTTTGTCTCGCCTGAACTTTGTTCAGCAGAGACTTAGTAATCACTTTTCTGTCTGTCTGTCTGTCTGTCTGTCTGTCTGTCTGTCCGTCCGTCCGTCTGTCTGTCTGTCATGCTGTCTGTCTGCCCGCCGTCCGTGTTCAAGTGCTTGTGTACGATTTATCTGGAGTTCCGTAAGGGCTACGATGATGTAACTTGGTGGAAAGAAGCGGGTCCATGAGTTCTCGACCTGATTAGATTTTGAGCGTAAAATATGCTTATTAAGTATCTAATTTGCATAATTTTCGAAAATTTTCCCGCAAGGCTTGTGTACAAGTTTTCTGGAGTTCCGTAAGGCGTATAATGATGTAACTTGGTGGAAGGGAGCGGGCTGGAGTGTTCAAGAACTGATTAGATTTCGGGCGTATTTCGGGCAAATTAAGTATGCAAATGAGCTAATTAATATGCAAAAATCAGCGTAATTGCTATAATTTTGAAACGGTACATCGGATATATAAAAATTCCTTCACTGCATGAAAGCCTATCACGATGCACATCTTTCTTGAAATTTGAAAGTGCGAGAAATGTGCGGCTTAGGTATGCAAATGAGCTAATTACATATGCATAATTACTGTATCTCTGAAACGGTCCATCGGATAGGCAAAATTCCTTTGCAACATGAATGAATACTATGCTATGCATCTTTTGTGTGAATCATAATTGGGTCAAAGTGCATGTGGGCCGATTAAAGGGGCATTTTTGATACAATTGATCTAATTAAATATGCATAATTGCTGTATCGCTGAAATGGTACATTGAATATGCAAAATTCCTTCGATACATGAGACTTCTATGCCGTATATCTTTTGTGTGAATTACAATTGCGGTCAGAGTGAACGTGGGTCAATTAAAGGGGCATTATTTGATGCAATTGATCTAATTAAATATGCGTAATTGCTGTATCGCATAAATGGTACATTGGATATGCAAAATCCCTTCACTACATGAGACTACTATGCCGTAAATCTTTTGTGTGAATCATAATTGTTGTCAAAATGCATGTGGGCCACTTAAAGGGGCATTCTTTGATTATTTTAAAATTGCAACTAATGCTAAATGCTTGGTCCATTTCAACCAAATTTGCTCAGGTTGTCAATGTTCAGTGTGAAATACTACACCTTCAAAAAGAATTTGATTCAGGAGTTTGTTTACCTTACAATAAATTAGGTCAGCATGTGTTTATTTGGCAGTATATGGCTGTGTGTGAGTTGGTGGTGTACAAAACAGGTGTACAAAACAAGAAGACTTATCAAAAGGGGTGGGGGGAGTATACCACAACAAAGGTATTAACATCAATATAGCTAGATCAGTGCCCATGTTTTCATTGAAATGGTTTTTGTTGCACTTGGGTCAGTCTTTTGGGTTGCCAGCCTGTTTACATTCTTGGAAAATGTGAAAATATGCAAAATTGGGCATTTCACCACTTTCTGGACCCCGTACGGCACTCAAATTTAAAATGTGGTCACATGATTTTTTTCAAAAATAGTGTTGCCAAATTGAATGAATTTTCATATTTTTACTAAATTTAGTGAATTTCAAGGGATTTTTGCATGACTTTTCATGATTAATATCTCCACAATGGAAAATGTTGTGACCCCTGGGGTGGTGTCAAATGAAAGAGCAGGAAATAAAGAATACTATAAATACAAACCCGGGGGTGCTACTCCTAAACATCTCTTAGTTATGATTATGTTGGGGACATTTCAAGATTAATATCTCCCAAACGGAAGATGTTGTGACCTCTATGGTGGTATCAAATGAAAGAGTGAGAAGTATAAAATACTATAAATGCAAACCCGGGGGTGCTACTCCTAAACGTCTCTTACTTGTGCTCATGTGGGGGACTTTTCAAGATTAATATCTCCACAACGGAAAATGTTGTGACCCCTAGGGTGGTGTCAAATGAAAGAGTGAGAGGTATAGAATCAAAGAGGTTCTATATAGATAGAGAGGTAAAGCGTTACGTCATCTTTAGAAATTCATCGTCTGGCATGTTTTGCCGACCACAAAGAAAACATAGAGTACCAACAGTAGAAAGCAATGGCTGCCTCCGCTTCTTCCACATACTGTGGGTGCCGCTTTGCATATACACTAATCGGTAGTGATACAAATTGATGTGTTAGAGGTGGCCAGGTGTAATAATAGTGCACCTGGATCATTTGCTCAGATACTCTTTTTTCCCATAATGCAATGCGCGCTTAGGTGAAAAGATGTATTCATTGAGGCGGTTATTTAAATCAAGACGACTGACGTGTCATTTCAGTCGTTGTGTGGCCATGGGTAGGACAAAATTTAACCACCCAATAGCACCCAACATCCAACAACATATTTTGCCGGATTGTTTGTATCGAATTGACATTATGTGTGTATACAAGCACCCAAACTAATAATTATTCCGTGCAATATTCAAAATGTCAGCGCCCAGCACGGACGACTGGTTTGAATGGGCTTCACCCCTTGTATAGAATACTATCAAAATGCAAACCCGGGGGTGCTACTCCTAAACATCTTATTTATGCTCTTGTTGAGGAATTCTCATGATTAATATCTCTACAATGGAAAATGTTGTTACCCCTGGGGTGGTGTCAAATGAAAGAGCAGGAAGTAAAGAATACTATAAATGCAAAACCACGGGTGCTACTCCTAAACATCTCCGACTTATGCTCGTGGGGGGGGGGAATTTCAACTTTCAAGATTAATATCTCCACAATGGCAAATGTTGTGACCCCTAGGGTGGTGTGAAATGAAATAGTGGGCCATGTTAGGAGCGTCCGTATAATAGATACACGCGGCCCCGGATCAGCTTACACAGTTGAATAAATCCTGACACCACCACAAGCCATTACGAATGACTTGTGGACACGCTAAGAAGAAGAAGTGGGAAGTAAAACTAGTTGATAAATTGGAGTTTATCTGCTTGCACAACTTTTTGGGGACACCCTGTACTCACACAGTTGCACTCTGGTGTGCTGCTTTTTGTCTTACAGTTAAGCGCGAAAGCAGGCAAGACTTGTGGTTCGAGAACCGCCTTGTTATACAAATGATGGCATAAACGAGGTTGCTTAAATTTATATACCAGAAGGCTGAAAATGAGATCTGTGTTTGCAGCATGTCCCTGTATGGTCGAGTATCCTCCGGATCAAAAGGTGGGATTCAGTTGAGTTCGAGCATTCCAACGAAATATATGGTCCCTCATGTATTTATTAACCTCATGGTATAGAGTTACATATTCACCGTTTGTAACCATGACAGTGACGAACTTTGCATTGCAGGACTTGGCTAAATATAGCACCCTCGATTGAACCAAGGTCCATCCTAGTTTAAGGGGTTCGTACACTGAATGTTTCACAATGTTAATTATTTTGTTTTTCAAATGCGCCTATTTAAGTCATTTCAAGGTCAAATTTGGTATGTTTAGTATCAAACTTTAGCTCCTTTAATGTTCTTTAGATTTATTTAATCTATTTTTATGAATCATGGTTATATGTTTTGCTACAGCCCTTGGAATCTACACATTGGGGTCCCTTCAATTCTTGGAATCTACACATTGGGGTCCCTTCAATTGAAATCCCCTGGAAATAGTGTAGTTCCCTACTATTTGTTTTTGTAAAATAACTTATTCTATATTCCACAGAAATTCACAGCTTTCATATAACACCAATTTTACGTTTGAAGTCCAAATAGTCTACAAGATTATCGCCTATGTATTGTTATCCCCAAGTTTTACCTGGACTTTTTAGTACTGTGTCCCACCCCCTTAAAATCTAACCCGAGTCGTTATAGCGCCCCCTGTAAACCAAGGTCCAGGGACCACCGTTCATCCACACAAGTGTCATCTCCTGATTTTAATCCTTCTTGTTACAATGTCTAAGAAATTTTAGAATGATTGACTGCCAAGTTATCTCATTGGTTTCAGAGTGGGTTTCTGTCAGCATTACCATATGTCTTCAATTGGGTTACAGCTGTGAGTGTAGGTTTCATTGCTGACTATTTACGTCAAAAAGGGCTTCTTAGCACCGGAGCAACCAGGAAGGTTTCAATAGTATAGGTAGGTATTTCACTCTCCATCACGGGTAGAATTTCGTCGCTGTGTGCGAGAATCAGTCCCTCGATTTTCCCGCAAAAACAAATCTTGTGAGAATCATCTAATTCCCGACTGTGCTAGTTCCTGAAAGTTTACCGAGAATCAACATTGATGTTCCCATGCAAATCAATTTACGATAATCTTTGCGAGAATCGATTCTCGCCCAAAATTCTACTAATTACTATCCCTGCATCATAAACAATTAGGCATGTGTGCCTGCCAAGCATGCCTACGATCAATTCATCTAAATTTGGGCTTGGAGGCTGCTGTTGTATTTTGAGTTAATAGGCGTAGAGGACATTTTCCACATTTGAAAAAATGGGTTCCCTTGAATTGACCTCTTGCAATAGTTTGTCAAAATTAACTATTCCTTCCTGGTGCTACTATTGGAACACATTGGCCCCTGGTGGCTGCTACAAGTAGTAATTTGCCGGGATCAGAGGGTTATTACCATGTTGTCACTAAGGAGTTGTACCTTTGCCCTCTATATCTGAAGTGGCTCAAGAAATGGGCCAGGGGCTATTTTTATTTCTAACAGAGTTTGGGCCTATGGAGACTGACACCTTTTTCTGGCCTGGAACTAAAGTGGACTAAGCTTCGGTGCTGCTATCTGTGCATGCTATTGTGCATGTTGACTTGTGTTACGCCACAGATTACGCATGCGAGACTTACTGAGGGTGGGGGTGGGTGTATCGGGGATGCGGTAAAGGGGGTTGGAAAGACTGTGTGAAAGCTTTGGAATGTCACCCTAAGACCAGGCTGGACAAAGTATGTATCGATAACAATGAAAAACTAAAGTGGGGATGAACAAAAGGCTCTGACTCAGAGATATTTTGAAATATATTTTTTGTTGTTTGTTTATACTTAAAAATATTAATCTAGACTAAAGATAGTCACCCTAAAAATGCTTAATATTTCCAATTAGAGTGGTATCGATTTTTCATTTTCAAGAGGGTCAATCCGGGAGAAGTGGTGTGAATGCATAAGAAGAACTGCAAAAGGAAAATCTGGCTGGACCCTCAGAGGTTGAGTGCTGAGATATGATTAGTGCGAGTGGATAGATAAAAAAAAAATGATATTTAATGGTGTGATGAATATGCAAAAAAAACGTATTGAAATGGTACCAGCAGAAGTGAAGTAACAGAAAATGGAGAGGGGATCCGAAGAGTGGGCGTTGCTGTGGTAGTTCAATTTTTAAAGGGAAAGGGATGCAATGAGCTGTGTGCCTCCTAGGGGTTTGAAGTTGTTGGAGCATGCAATGAAAATTGTGGAGGGGTTCTATTGAATAGATTTTGGATTTATGCCAGGAAGGGAACGATAGATCAGTGTTTATTTTGAGGTTTGCAAGAAGGATATCAAAGCTTAAGGGAAGAAGCTGTATATGTGGTTTTGTAGATTTGGAGAAGGCACTTGATAAGGTACCGAGGGAAGGTGAATGGAGTTGGGTGTGAGGAAGAGAGAGATACAAGAAGTAGTGGTTAGAGCAATTTACGAGTTTGTATTAAGGAGTCCAAAACAAGAGTTAGAGTGGGGTCTGATTTTGTCTGAGGAGTTTTGAGTGAAGGTGGGTGTGCAATCAGGGTTCTGTACTTTTTCGCCATTGATTTTTGCAATTGTGATTGTGATTGTATAGTCCACGGTGAGTGCAAAAGAAGGTTGTTTCTGAGTAGATTGTTGTATGACTTGGTGTTAATGTGGAGCAGTGGAGGGACTGAGGGAAAAGTTTTGGAAATTGAAGAAGGCTTTTTTGAGAGTAAGGGTCTGAAGGTAAAACATGTGGAAGACAAAATTGCTGGTAGTGGGTGGAGAGGGGAGGTGGGTAGTGATTAAGGTCTACCAATTTGGTGGGTGGGGTTTGGGAAGAGTGGTGAAAGCAAATTGTGTGGTGTGGGAAAATGGTTTCCCATGTAGGTCAGTAGAACCTTCATGTGACCGTACAGGTTGAGTATATTACAATTTTTTTGCGAACATTATAGATTAGGGTGTGTAAATAAGAATCTGCCGGGTGCCCACCTGGGCATCCTTGGGCTTTTGAGAAATCCAAGATGGCGGCGTGCGCCCTTAATGATGAATTATATATCAACCCATATTTATCGAACTATTGAGTTACTAGATATACTATATGATAATCCAATTGAACATTGCATGGCCTTGTAACATTACGTCCATACTTCAAATCAAAATGGAGCCAAATCCAATAATTTAAAAATTGCCTATTAATAATACAAGCAAATACCTGCGATAAAAATAGAAACTTGAACTACTTTAGTTTGTTGTGTACCACAAATAAATGTATTTCTGATACTCTTAAAATTGTAACATGGGCGTCAATCATATGCAGCCAAAACGTGACCATCTTCAAAAAATCTTGACACATTTTTAATAATTATTTACAGCCGTCAAATCGAAATTCAATGTGCCAGATGACATTGGTAAGGATAAAGGGTACATTTCTAATGTACAACATAATTCAATTTTGTTTTAAAAAATGCCGCCAAAATCGAAAATAAAACCAATATGGTGTCAAAGTTTTCAAAATACATAGGAATTAACATTTTTTCACATATATTGCAACCAAAATTTATAATTTGAAATTAAATTAAAGAATTAGAAATGTACCTGGTATCACTTGGTTATGATCATAGGTCATTTCTAATTGTTTCAATTGCCACAATATTATACTTGAAGGTAATTTTAGAAATTTTGTGTCAGTGGGTTTTTTAAGATATTCTCGTTTTTTGGCTGCCTATTGACTGACGTCATGTTACAAAAACTTTTAAAACAAGTATCATAGATACTTTTATTTATCTAACAACATAATCTAAGTACTCCTTTCTTTTTATTTTTAATAAAATAGAAAAAACCTAAATGTTAAATTTTTAAATTGATTTAATTTGGCTTCCATTTGATTTGAATTATGACTTAATGTTCCAGTGGGCCATACACTTGATCATTGGATTCCTATAGTATAGCAGTAACTCCATAGTTTGATAATATGGGTTTGAATATATAATTATCATTATGGCGACGCCTCTTGCATTTCCGCAAAACTGCCCACTGATGCCAGGTGGCCACCGGCAGATTCTTATTCTACACACCCTAATCTATCATTTTCACAAAAACATTGTGTGATATCTCTACTTTACGGTCAGGGGGCATAATTTGTGAGCCATAGATGCCGTCAACCCGCACTGGGAGATTCACAAAGATGAAGATATTGGACCCCTAGTTTTTGGCAAGAATGTTTTGTTGCCGGACGATGCGAGAAGGGAGCTGAAGGTAATGGTGGAACATGGATAAAAAGCTGTGTGATGAGGTGGAGTTAGTGGGGTGGTGGATGCAAGGTGGCTGTGACAGCTAGAGTGAGTTATGGGTGGGGTGAAGTTTGGGAATGTGGGTAGTTTTGTTGCAAGGAAAAAGATATCCTTTGAAGCTGAAGGATGGTTGTATAAGCATTGGTGTTATATCATGATGCTGTAATGGGAGTGGAGGATGATGTGTTATGAATGAAATGAATGGGGATTTTGAGGAGGACAAGAGAGCAATTATGAGAGCGATGTGTGGTATTAAGTTGATGGACAGGTGAAGAAGAGGGACTTGATGCATATGTTGGGTTTGGGGGGGGGAAAGACGATGGACCGTTTGCGAAGGCGAATAGTGTACGCTGTTATGGGCATGTGTTAAGGAAGGTTGACGAGCGTCTTAAGAAGGGCTTTGAGTTTGAGGTGGGAGGTTTGAGGAGAGGGGACGTCCATAAGAAGGGACATGGAAGAAGCAAGTGGAGGAGGGGTTGGGTTGAGGATGGAGGATGCAAATGGAATCGGTGATAATGGAAGGAAGGAGTAAGGGCGTGAATGCAAATGTGAGGTGAATCCGGCCACCCCCATTTGACGAGACATAACCGGATTTAAAACTTTGGTTTACTAATATACTAAGCAGTCAACATTTATGCGCAGTATAGAAGCGCCTTAGGATACTGTGTATAACGAAAATTCCGATGCCGGGATGTTATAACAAAGTTGTAATGTTTCCATATGAAGGACTTGATTTGAGCTTAGTGAGTTCACACGGTGATTATTATATGACAAGCATTATGTACATACAAAAAACATGAGTGTTTGAAAATGAATGGTCATCATTCGCGGAAGTCTATCTCGTGAGTCAGTCTTTAAAGACACTATCAGTGATATCTGGAAAGATAAAAAAAAATATTAAAATTCAATAGGAATGGCTTTAAAGTGAAGGTAAGTCTGTAGGACTCCAATTAGGTATATTTGCAAATGAAATATTTGACAGAAAAGGAAGAAAAACAGCAATGTTCAGGAGATATGAATTTTCCCATTCAATTTACATGTTGTAGTAATTGTCCTAAGGACAGAATGATAATATATATATTTTTGCCCTTATTGGGCTGCCGCTAGACTTATCACTTGCAGGGCATGTTATGGGATACCTATACTTGTTCCAAAATGCAAAAATCTGATTGTTGATGATATTGTCGATTTCTGACTTAGCAAATCACTGATAGTGCCTCTTAAGGTGTGTGAATTAGTGAGATAGAGAACTTCAGGCTGGCCTTCGGGGACCAAAAATGGTTTGGGGGTGGCATATCGTGCTGAATAGTATACAGCTGACTTAAGGCAGGTTTTGGTGTAATTTCTGCCTGTCCATGATCTATCCATTAATCTAACTGCTTTTACCTCCTGAGTCAGGTGGGGGTCAGTGTGTTTATTCAGGGGTCCGGCTAATAGAATGGGAATGATTCAAGCTCTGGCATAATAATAATAATGTATATTTTAAC